>JASEVX010000016.1:1597311-1785649 GCA_031761405.1 Serripes groenlandicus
TATACGATAACGGTACTAAATTCATATTTAACGTAGCTTCAAACGTATGAGAACATGCCCATTTAAAGTACAAGGTGTACTTTTAATAGATTATGCGTTAAGTCAAATGTCTATGGGTTTATTCTCGATGGAATATTCTAATCGATTGGATAGTACATGTTAACAGTATGTAAACGTGTCCAGTTTCCGTCATGCGTAAGAATATTTCCGACTCTTCCAGCATGAGTCTACCCCGAGTTATCGTCAAAGCACGTATCTTATCATTAAATTCTGATATATCTTTAGGTGCTACCTATTTACGAAAAACGCGTTAAATGATTGTAAACAAAATTTAAAGAGAATTCTTTTGCCATAAAAAAGGATTTTTAGAATTTGACTAGACGATGATAATGTTATTGTCATGTGTTTTGGATGATCACGACATGTTCGGAATCCGTATAGCTGTAGTCTATGCTGTAGTCTATTATTACGAACAGAAAGTAATAAAGTAAAGACTTTAAGAAAATCAAGTAATACATTTATAATGAACGAAGGTTAAAACATGAGGGACAAGATAGTCCTCAATCGATCACCTGCATTTTGGTAAAAAAGCAAATGTATAACTGATAATATAGGTGGAAATTTGTTTATGTCAGCTCTTTTTGTATGCCCCCTGGCGACTACCTTTTTCAACCAGTCAATATGACTGGAACAAATTATGTAACGGGTCACATTTCTGCTTAACCCTTTCCCTAATATAGACGATTTCTGACGCCTTTGCAGCAGACGACTTAGGAAACGATTGTCGTAAAAGGAATACTTGCTCATTATGAGAAAGTTATCCTTTTGCCACAATGTCGGTAAAATAATTATACTTTCATTTATAGATATTTTACCTCTTTGCAAAGTTGTTCTACAATTTTGTTTTTATTTGTTTTAGTTTGTTTATTTATAGGATTTATTGAGCCTGTATGGGTATGAGTGGGCCTTTATGTATTAGTTGCGTATGGGGATCAAGATTGACCTGTTCATACAGAGTCTGATCTGAACTGACACTACACAACGTATATATTTTATAACAACTATGTATGAGTGAATCTAGTGCTCATGTATAAGAATTTGGGGTCTTTCATGTTGATCCCACTTTTTTTTGCGGGAACGACGTCGCTACATTTGACGTTACGCCAAAATGAAGTGTTACGGGAATGACGCGACGTCGTCATTGGCTACAGTACAGTAAATGTAGGTTCGGGCGTAATAGTCTATTGTTATCGTCTTCTTTTGACGAACGGAAAAAACATATTTCTTACACATTTCTTTTTATTTTTAACTTTTTCGTACAAATGTTAATACACACGATAATAGCACTTTATTGATCTTAAATATCGATTTACAAAAAAAATGATTAGAAAGCCCCGAGGCAATAACATAGATGTATGCCCTATTATTGTCAAGCTTTCTAAGTACATTGACCGATCATCAGTTTTAAAGAAGGCTAGAGAATGTTTAGACAGAAATTCGGAAGACAGAGTTAGATTTAAACGACGTGTACTTGTAGAATGAATGGTCGAGGCAAGAAAAAATGACCAATATGCTATTATTAGCTTAGATAAATTAATTTTAGAAAAAGACGTTTTCGAATATGATGACAAATCGGGGAATATTACTCGGATTGGGTATGCTAGGAGACGAAAGCCAACAGACGTTTACGAGCATTATTCGAACAACGGTTTAAAAAAATCGGACGAAGAAATCACCACCCGTCACAATCGAAAGGAACATTCTACTGGTCATCGTAGATAGGACAGAGGTCAAGGCCAACCCACATGTAGTGTGTATGTAAACTAGTCTCAATATATTGCCGTTGCATAGGATGCGAACAGTCAACATATAAAATCGCAGTCCTAGTACAGAAACCTGGACTAATATGTAAACATACACATTCTTTCTTGGAATACAGCGGGCTTAAGAAAATATGTAGACTCTGTTTAGTTTAAACAATTATTGAATGACTATGATATTATAGGGGTAGTAGAGACGGGGAGTGACCGTTTAGGTGAATTTTCAAACTTGATGGATAATTATACAATGTTTGATAGGATTAGAATTAAACCTCGCTTTTCTGTAATGAATAATGGAGGAATATGCGTGTTTGTTCGAAAAAGTTTATTGCAGGATTATTCCATCACTCGAATATGTAATGATTTTTCAGATTATGTGGTACTGTTTTTGAAATGTATTAGTTTTGAGTCTATGATAAATATGTTAGTTGTCATCACTTATATATCACCTGAAGGGTCTAACATGTATATTAATATGAATGAAAAGAATTATATTACTCAATCAAAATATTGAATATTTAAAGTACAACCATCTAGACTGTTATCTGTTTCTTGCTGGCGATTTTAATGCCCGTAAAAATACATTTTTGGATTATATTCCTAATGATAGTCTTAATAACATTCATAATGTTGATGTTGAATACAATTCAGATATATTCGAATATCTGCGTATTAATAAAGATAAAAGCAGATATAATGCATTTGGAAAGTCTCTTGTTGAATTATGCTGTATCCATGGTATACATATACTAAATGGTCGCCTGTTTGATGATAGTTTTGGCAACTTAACATGCATTGCAAATAATGGAAGCAGTGTAGTAGATTATCATATAGCAACATCTGAACTGTTTTCTTATGTCAGTTATTTTAATGTTGCTGCTCGCGATGACTCGGATCATTTTCCTTTACATTCGAAACTTACTTTCACTAAGCGAAGAGAGACAACTCCAGAAATTAATGTGTCAATGAACGAAGAGTTATTTTCCTTAAACAAATTCTAATGGCAAAATAAATTTCATGATATATTTATTAAAAATTCAGGAAAACTTACAATAACTAATTGGTGCAGATGTAAATGAAGCAATTCAAATCCTTATTAATGTATACAAGGTATCAGCAACTCTTATGAAAGTAAGTGCTGGAACACAAACTAAGTATATATATAACGAGCATAGTGGGACAATAACTGTTACCTTGCAAAAGTGAAAACATATTTCGTTAAACCAACGAGAACTCAGACTTTAAACAATACATTGAAGCCAAAGCTAACTTTAAACGCATATGCAAATTTAAAAAAAATATTTTAATCGAATTAACGTCAATGCCTTCATTACACCTATCGGACCAGATGCAACTTATACATCCATCGTCACAATTATAACACGTGAATGTGTCTAAGTAAAATCCAGGAGAGCAAGAAGAACATGTACTCATACCTGAATGTGTACATTCTGTACAGCCAGTGGTACATTGTAAACTCAATGAGGCTGACAAGTAAAACCCACTTCCACATTCAGATCATACTCCGGGGATTTCATCACATTCTAAACAATTGCTATCGCTGCATTCAGAGTCACATGTCGGTCTATAATATCCCAATTGACAGTCAGTAAACGCAAAGATTTAGCTACACGATGATCATTTATCTGGACATGACGTCAAACACGAACCGTTAGTCTGAAAACATTCATTGTTTACACATGCAGTTTCGATACATTCCTGTTCACATGTATCACCGTAATATCCAGCTTTACATCTCGATGGACAACTTCGATCAAAATCGCATTCGTTTGTTTTACAGTTTGCTGGACATTTGTTTGTACAACTGAAACCGTAAAAAATGTTTCACTCTGAGAGTAAATGTTGTTAAAACAGTTAGTTGGACATGGATATTGGCACGCAGGTACATACGATCCGACATGGCATTCTTCACAGGAACCGGTTAAACTAATGCATCTGTTTGTTTTACATCCTTTCGGACAAGTTTCCGACCAAACTGATCCCTAATAAACATCTACACAAGAACTGCACTGTATTCCTGATGGAAATTTAACATTTCCTTTACATTGTCCATTATCATTATAATATCCGTCTGTACAAACTCTGCAGTATGTTTTACTATCACAGAAATAACATTCTGCAGCACAAGCAGAACACGACCATGGGTCTGTAACTAACCAGAATCCAATGTCACACTGGTCGAATCTAGTGGTATCATAACAGTTATAACAGATTGGTTGACATGGAACACATCCACCGGCAGTAAGGTAATACCATGGACTACATTTGTTACATGTATCCCCCTGGCTGACAATTTTCACACGAACCTTGGACTGAAACTGAGAAACAAACACATTTGCAATTAGTGTATGTAGTGGTGTGTTTTTCAAGAAACGATATCAAGGTAGTATATTCTTGATATGGCACATAGAAATATCTTATAACATTTATTTGCGTAACGACTAGAAAAGATTTGAAAACATTGTGGCAAAATAAGTAAATGCTCTTTTTGCTATTATGTTTTTCAACTCCAGTAGGACCTGTGTATAAAGACCATCTATAGTGAGACAACATTCTGGTATTTGTTTACAGGTAGTCTTTATTTTCAGGGTCATCTATACAGGAAAACATAAGATGTGGTTTCTATTCACAGAAAAATGCTATTCCAAGGTTGTCTTCATCCTCGGTATTCATAAAATATATGATACCCTGGACAAATTGGCTATACAAGTACTCAGGAATAGATTATGAGGTGAAATGCAGTCACGAAAACTACAGTATAGTTACGGAGGAAATCGTGGTGCATGCTTTACGAAGTTTCGCTTGCCAATTTGCCCAGGGTATCATATATTTGAAGAATAGCCTGGGTACCTAGGATGGGTTGTCTAAAGCAAAGGTTCAACTATATATTCAAAAATTGAAATTTTTGTTTTAATTAACTGCCCACTTTCAACTTTCTCAGCATCAAATCATCATTTAGAGATTTTCAATCTTTATTCCCAGATGTGTTCAAAGAAAACTACTGCATATTTGCTGCACATTTATATTGGAAAGGGTTAACTATGACTATGTTTTATCATGTTATGAAATATTCAGACATAGATAATACATAGTTAAATCATTGCTGTACAATCGTAGAAAGCAGGTGTTTTAGTTATTATAACTTTACATGCAATCTGTTTGACCCCTTTTCCCCCACATACAACAAATCTGTAGCAGACGACTTTAAAACTGTCTACTAAAAAATATGGAAAATTTCTATAATTGTAGAAATTATTATTGAAAAAAGTTGAAAACATTGTGGCAATTGAGCAATTTCTTCTTTTGTCACGATGTTTTCATAAGACGTCTGCTGCAGAAGCGTCAAAATGCGTCTATATGTGGGACAGGGTTATGCAGAAAAACAATGAACATATATGCATGGGTCTGCCAAGTGCTGATATATTTATCTAGAATTGTTACACTTAGAAGAAATTGCTGAAAATGGTTCTTGGTTAAAGCAAATATATATTTGACCAGGTTGAATAATTCTGCTTCATTTCTGTTAAATTAGACCAGGTTGAATAAGTCTGGGTGTTTCGTCTGTTATATTTGACCAGGTTGAATAAGTCTGGGGTTTTCGTCTGTTATATTTGACCAGATTGAATAAGTCTGTTTTATTTCTGTTATATTTGACCAGGTTGAATGAGTCTGTTTTATTTCTGTTATATTTGACCAGGTTGAATAAGTCTGTTTTTTTTCTGTTATATTTTACCAGGTTGAATATGATTTTTGTATTTATGTTATATTTGACCAGGTTGAATAAGTCTGTTTTATTTCTGTTTTATTTGACCAGATTGAATAGGTCTGATTTTGTTGATTCATTGAATTGGAGTTGAACACCAATTTAAAGAACATTTGTGTTATATCAATGTAACCGGTGAATGCATGGCCGAGTCAGGGTTCAAACTCCAGGTCTTTGGATTGACAGACTTTGGCATTACCCACTGATTAATCGTGGATCGACAGTATGTTCTGTATAAAGTTTCAAAGCTTATTTATTCGGCATATTAAGTTATATTACATCGCCGTAAACATATTTATATGACGGTTTAACAAATGAACATATATATATAAATCGACGAGAAAAAACACCCATTCGCAACATTTACAACATTAGACAAACAAATTTACAAATACAAACACATGGCAAGATGTCAAAGACAACAATCTAACATGCAACAACAAAACAAACATCTAAACATATAGAGAAAATAAAATAGTGATTGACAGAAAAGAGAACAAATACGTTGTTTATGTAAGGATTATCTCCCTTCTAAGCTCTTTAACATGATTGAGCACGAGGATCTTGATTGATTGATTGTTTGGTGTTTAATCCGCTTCCAACATTAGTTCAGTTATAATATTATATCACGGCATTTCCTTTGCAAGTAACCAGTACTACTGGTCCATTTATCCTTACGCCAGCCAGTAAGTCGTATTGCTAATCCCACACTTACTACCATTTGAAAGTCTTTGGTATGACCGTCGAGGATCTTCGATTTATTTTTCACGAGGCTCAGGCTTTCAAGGTAAGCATTTCGATTGATTGGTTTGCATCAGGATAAATGAAGCAGTAGTACTGGTAACTTACCCAGGACACGCCATGTAGTAGTAGTTCTTCTTCACATTTGAATCGTCTGATGACGTGTTGTTGTTGTTGTTGTTGTATCCGTCACCCAGGCACAGATGATACAAGTTAATTATACGTAGTTATTTACATGTTTTACATGATATAACTGAAAAACTGTTGAAAGCGGCGTCAGACTAATAGAAGAAATGTATTTGATGTTTCAGTGAATATTAATTCGGAGGGATTTACGTCAAGTTGTCTGCGAGAATAGGGTGTCGCAAATTCATATAACCAATACAGGACCCGCAAAGGGACAGTTCAAGGTTAACTAGTAATATACTTTATGTATCTAGAATCAGGCGGTAAACCCTGGATGAAAGGACCCCCAGTCCGACGCCCTGTACAGCTAAAAGTGGTTTAGATGTTGTACCGTTTACTAGACTAGTACAATGCTTTTTAGCACGGTATAGCAGCTTATCAGTGTTCTCAGAAGTATACCACGAATGCTGAGTTAACTTAATTTGTAAAACAAACCATTATGGATGATTGTGTTGTTAAACGTTCAATTTGTATCAAGACACATAACAGCTATTTACTGATAGATTGAATGGGGTTTAACGCCGTTTTCAACACTTTTTCAGGCATATCACGGCGGCTAGTGCACCTACTCATGTTTGTCCTGGAATTCCCATACCAGTAAAACCGGTAACCCACAACAGGATAGATAGTTTTTTCAATTCAATAAACATTAGGCCTCTGGCCCAAAATACAATATACAAATAATAATACAATTAAAGTTACAGTTGTTTAATCACTGACTCATCTGTTACTTTCGCAATCATCAAATGATTTATACAACTACTAAGTTTTATTAATTTTGCTTGATCATCACTTTAAAGTATATTATGTAAGCTGGCTTCTGTATTAGGGGCATAACACCAATTGAACACATATTGTTCTCGTATATATAGGATCTGACATGAGTTGTCATTTCATATAAAGTTTTATTAAACGAGTTCAAGATTTGTTGTTATTAAGCGAGCCTCTGGCGAGCTTAATAACAAATATCTTGGACGAGTTTAATAAAACTGTTTATGAAATGACAACGAATGTCAGATTCTTTTTATCACATGATGAAACACACACAGAAAATCGGGTTTTCCAAAGCTATTTTAATTTCGTCAGTAAACCGTATAACAATGCCACAAATAATTATTCCGAGGTGATATTCAGCTTAGTTTATTAAAAGGTATAATAAATAACACTCATGAGATATTATATCTATCACATAAAGTGACTTATGAGGCGTATTTCGATAAAAAAGTACTTAACGTTTACAATATTTCTAGATGAGATTTACAGGTTTTGGCGCCAAAGTGACTAACGTATGACGTCAAAATGATGACGTGACGTCATTTTTTCCTAGTATTAGGTCATGTTATATTACACACGTTGTATATAAAGAAATACGTAATGGGTTTATTACATGGGATACAAGCATTGTCATGTGATAAAAAGTTTTATTAAACGAGTTCAAGAAATTTCTTGGACGAGTTTATTAAAACTTTATGAAATTACAACGAATGTCAGATTCTTTTTATCAAATGACGAAACACAAAATGAAAATCGTTTTTCCGCTGTCAAAAAATAGTCCCAACATGTAATACTTCATAAACTGTTAGCTCATCACACACAAAATATGTTTACGACCGATAATGGTCCCTTTGCCTCGTCCATCTATCGTAACGTTTGTGTTAACCATATACACGTTCTCAGCCATTTTGTAAACATTCGCGGATGAATGCAAAAATAGTGATTCGGTCATGTTATATTACACATGTGACATATAAAGAAATACGTAATGGGTATATTAGATCGGATACAAGCATTGTCATGTGATACATTCTCGTATTTAGGACATTTGTAAAAAAAACATGATATTCATTTTCAATAACAAAATTATTAAGATGACACTGGCAATATAAGCATATTCTATCATGACGGTCTAGACCTCTGTGTCGCCCTGTTTCAATACTGAGTTTATGACTTCAGCATCTAAAATTTGCAATAGCTTTTAGGGAATATTTAAACAAAGGTATGTTTCTGTATTGAGTATAGATTTGAAACATTTATAGAAATCACAACGGCTTGGTGTGTTAAAAGTGTTGTGCCAGTCCTGCTTACATCAATCCATTGTTCTTTGTCTAAACGTGGATACAAAAAGGTTAATATTTCCAACATCTTACGAAATCAAAGATGTAGAAGTTGGCACCAATATTTTACGCAATTGCTATAATACGTTGCATATAATGGCATTCTCCGGCACTCGCCTAGTGCAAAACAACTGTTTACTGAATCATTTAAACCAAGGAATTTCTTACAATAATCAGTTTTAATTTACTAAAGTATTGCCAAAAAACATATCCCAATATATGAGATGCGTAGCAAAGAATTGGGTTACATTGTCATCAAATGATATAAACGTTTCGTAATGTGTAAAATATCCGAATGAATTTTGATAATGTTGTATTCCATATATATACTTTTTCGCTGAGACGCGAGTTTTGTTTTTGCAGCAGTCCATGCTAAGCCTTGGGAGAATAGCCAGCCTAGATATTTAGCTGATCATTTATCTGACATATTGTATAGGTATTTATATTTCTAATTTTGTCTAAGCCATATTCTTTCGCTTCGTAAATGGTCATAGACAAATGTTGTCGATGTTTACCAATGAAAGATTGAATAGCTATAGCTATCATTACCATATATACTTTGCTGTGTGGTAACGTAGATTTAATATATAACTATGTTCACTGTGTCTGCCACTCAGATGTTTTGTTTCGTTGACAACACTTTCTTGTACATTTTCATATTGACTTCCACTCAGAATGTTTGTTTCGTTGACAGCACTTTCTTGTTCATTTTCATTTTGTAGGCGATCGATATTTTCCTCTCTTGTGATGTTGTCTGTACCCAAATGACTATATACACTATCATTTACTGGGTTGTTACGTATATCTTATAACACAAGATTTTCATATTGTCTTACACCAGGAGTGTTTGTTTCGATGACATCACTTTCTAGTACATTTTCATACAGAGGACGAATGGCGTTTTCCTCACCTGTGCTGTTTTCTATTCCAAAATGGCTATATAGCATATCATTTACTGGGTTGTAACGTATATCTTATAACACAATATTTTCATATTGTCTTACATCAGGAGTGTTTGTTTCGTTGGCAGCACTATCTTGTACATTTTCATATTGAGGACGAATTTCGTTTTCCTCACCTGTGCTGTTGTCTATACCCAAATGGCTATATAGCATATCATGTCCTGGGCGGTAACGTAGATCCTCATATTGGGATAACGTCGGGTTTGTACTTTCTAAAAACAAAACGAAAAATAATGTTCGATTGGTTTGGTGTGTAATAATAATACTAAAGGCTTTATTTAGAGAGGACACTCATTTGACATAGTACATGTATGCAAGTCAATCTTCCATGAGGGCCTCAAACATAAACTAAATGAAATGAAACATGAACAAGCGTATGTTACATATGAACAACTCGATAATGCAATTATACATACATATATAAATATGGACTTAAAGATGTTTTGTCTATTACTGTATCGTAGAACAGCCACAGATCCAAATATGTTGTATAGGTTCACGAAATGCAATTATACAACAGTTATCATCGAATTGAGATTGATTTATCCAACGTAAACTTTGGGATTTGAAATGCTGAATAGTTATTGAGGTTTGAATATATGACTGAAGGGAATTCCAAACTGATGAACCGGAAAATAAAAATGTATTTCGATATATACAATGTAGTTAGATTTTGGTATATGCATCTGGAATATAGTGGATGAATAAAATAGTATTGCATGAATATCAGACGTAAAAGCAAATGATGCTCTTAGGTAATCAGGGGCATTTCCACGTAATTATTTAAACATTTGAATGGATTTCTGATAAATAACTCGTTCGGGAAATGTCTTTCAATTAAGTTCAGCAAACATTAAAGATGAAGGGGTGGTACAACCACAATCAAGGATTACCCTGGCAGCCCTGTTCTGAAGTTTCACTCATTTGTTTTCAAGATTATTTGTGAAGTTCCCTCAGATAACACAACACAAATCAATATGTGGAAGTATCTAGGCAATATAAAAACGTTTACGATTGTCATTTGAGAGAAATAATTTGATTCGTGATAAAATATAGAGATATGTATTACATTTCTTTATTACAATGAACCACTTGAGCAAGAAATCATTTCTGAGTTATGAAATGGAATTCCTGGATTATTGTTAGCAATCTCACGATTTTTATGTAACGAAGATAAAAAAACACTTTTTGCTTATTCTGAGTTAATGTACATGTGATTAAGTTGGAACTATTGATCAACGTGTAATTAGTCATTGGTAAGTGAGACAACGTCGAGAGATTTTCTTTGAGTTGACAGTGCTGTGTCGTCAGCAAATATATTTGCAACTGAACGCGTGAAAGAACTATGAGGAACGCCTGCTATGACTTCCCTGGGTGTTGATTGTTCTCCAGAGATAAAATGTATTTTGAATTCTAGTAATAGATTTCTAACTAGTCTAAAGCATTATTATGTAACCCATACATTGAAATTTTTTGTAGTAATATATCATGGTTAACTAAATCAAAGGCTTTGGATAGGTCAAAAACTAATTAAAGTGCCAACAACTTCGTGTTTGTTTATAGCTGTGATCCAGTCATCTAGAATCTTTATAAAAGCCGTATTCGGCATACTCAAAGACATTGAAGTTTACGTAGAGACAATTATTTATATTATATACTGAATGATAAAATATAGAGATTTCCCAACTTGAGAAAACCTATAACATGCTTTTTGTCTACTGAGCAATATCGCCTAGTGTGCGATATAGCTCACTAGCCGGATTTTCGGGACTACTTTTTTAAAATATCTTTTAAACACTTTTAAGCCCCGTTTTCACTACTTAACACTTTATTTCCATTATGAACCGTTCAATAATCCACAATTGCACTTTTAAATCCGCAAATAAGAGCTTGAATCGACATGACACAAGTTTATTTCAATCAATGTACACATTGTCGGTGACGTCACGTATATATATAGTGACGTCATTGCAAAACTGGCAGATTACATCATTCAGATCTCTCCACTTCTGAGCTAAAAATAAATAAGCTGCACAGGGGTATTGTCGTTTAAAAACGAAAATTATCGCTGAGTATATAATATATAGTTTAATAAACATTGTTTTCATGATTTGGGAATTAAATCCCTCGTGAAAGAGATTCTTGCATATAAAAACTCGTGCGCTATGGCGCACTCGTTTTCTATATCGCAGGAATCACTTCCACTTGGGATTTAAATCCCGTATCATGAAAACAATGTTAATTAAACTCTATATAATACAAAGCTTACCTGTCATTGGATTGTTATTTTCCTAGACCGTGTTACATTTCAACACATCTATACCACAGTCATTGGATTGTTATTTTCCTAGACCGTGCTACATTTCAACACATTTATACGACAGTCATTGGATTGTTATTTTACTAAACCGTGCTACATTTCAACACAATATTGCGACAGACCGATTAGACGCATACTTCAATTAATTTTTGAATTGTCTAGATATTTTGTAAAATTATTAAACTCGATATGTATGAAATATTTAAAACAATAATGAGAGACACCATAAAAATATTAAATTCTTTCTTAATCGTGAGAATCGGAGTTTTGACTAGAATTACATTATAGAAGGTTTTAAGACCAGATATTACAAGTTACTAAATATCAGAGTCCATCGGAGAGAAAAAGTATATATTTGGACAATCCAAAGAAGCAAAGCAATACCGACTATTCTATTAAAGTAACATTTCAATATACGGTTAATGTGTACATCTGAAATGAACACATTTTAAATGTCAGTTAAGGCAAATACTCTTTTTTACAACTGTCTTTAGACCTTTCAAGCTGTTAGCTTTAAAATCACTACATTCTCTTAAACATTACAATAAATAACCTGTTAATATAAAATGTAATTTACTGATAATCGAAGTATATTCAACAGTGAACTATACAATGCTTAAAGAATAACAATACTCATTATTTCTATATATCTATAGGTGAATGTACCTGTATTTCCTTGCTCATTCGAGTCTTCATGGCTGTCTGACCTCTGACAGAATGCCTGTTTTCTTCTGTAACACACATACATATATACGTTTTAGAATTCACTGATTCGATTAATGTATTTCTCTCTCTTTCATTTTTTTTGTGTTTCTGTATCTTTCTCTCTATGTCTGTCCTTTTCTCGCAGTGAATATATATCTCGCTCTTTCTCTCTCGTCTTCTGTCTTTCTGTCTGACACCCTCTCAATTCTTTTTCCATCTCCATGTCTCTCTCTCTCTCTTTTTATCCATCTTTCTAACTTTTTTCCCTCTTTCTATCTTTCGCTCCTTTTGACTCTCTTCCTCTATTTCTCTATATATATATATCTATCTCTCTCTCTCTCTCTCTTTCTCTCTCTCTCTCTCTCTCTCTCTCTCTCTCTATTTCTCTCATTCTGCATGTCTCTCTATTTATCTCATTCTGCATGTCTATCTATCCAACTCCCTATCATTTATTCTCTCTCTTTCTCTCTTCCCCTCTTGCCATCTCTATTATTCTTATGTCTCTTTTTCACACACTGTTTCTCTCTCTTCTTTTTTCTCTCATTCTCTTTTTATTATTTCTCCCTCTATATCTCTCTCCCTCTTTCTCTCTCTCTCTCTTGCACTATCTTCCTCTCTCTCTCTGTTTCGTTAACACTTTTTATCTCCCTCTGTCTCTCTTTTTCTCTCATTCTGCCTGTCTCTCTTTCTATCTCTCTCTCTATTTTCTCTGCCCCTCACTTTCGTCCCCTCTCCCTCTCCCCCCCTCTCTCTCTCTCTCTCTCTCTCTCTCTCTCTCTCTCTCTCTCTCACTTTCTCTCTCTCTCTCTCCCTCTCTCTCTCTTTATTTTCTCTATTCTGCTATTTTGCTACTTATCACGAGAATCTATACCGTTAACCTTAAATATTTACAAACCTGAGTATTAAAACAGCAGCTATCACTAATACAATCAACGCCACACATCCAATACTACCGATGACTACACCAACGACAGTTCCAGTAGTAGGTTCTTGCCCGGAGGATAGAGCTGGAAGATAGAAAGTGTATATTGAAGCTTTTCTCTTTATTATTTTAATTATTTGAATAATATAAATCGTCATCAAGCTCTTTTGAATTTGTCTTTACATCAGTGTTGGTATTATTTTATTATTATTTCCTGTGTTTGTTCGTTCAATTAATAACTTAGAATGATAAAGAAACGATTATACAGTAATAAATGCCGATCTCAAGAAAAGTACGCAATATGCATCATTTGAAGAGAAACTAATATCACATAAGGAATACATGTAACGTATACACTACTCCCTATTGATCTATTTTGATTATAACACAAATGATAATAACATTTCTGAAATAAAAAGTATAACATATTTATATTTACATTCAGAGCAGTTCATGCCGGTGAAGCCGACCAAACATCCAAGTTGACATGCTCCATCTTTTTTTCGGCACAATTTTACTTCATCCTCATCGACACCACATCCCTCACTACAGACCTCGGTGCAACGACTTCCGTAAAATCCAACTTTACAGTCATCACAGGACCCTGTTGTTTTCTCACAATCCAATCCACCATCAATATGCACACAGTGGAGGCTACATTGTTGTTCACATTTGTCCCCAAAATATCCAGATCTACATTCACCGCATGCTCCTGTGGTTTTATGACATTGTAACATATTGTTTATTTCTAAACAATTTGCGCTACAACCATACTGACAAGTGTCACCATAAAATCCGGGTGTACAGGAATCACATGATCCGTCCAATGAAGAACATGTGATACACTGGTGGTTACAACTTTCATCACACTTTGCTCCCAACCAACCATCTTCACAATCGTCAGTGCATGCTCGGCTTGTTTTATTACATTGACCTTGAGGTACACAATGCTCCGAGCACTGGACACACTCACTGTTGTCTATATAACCGCCTTCTCCACACGGACAACATCCGGGGCCTGATGGATACCACGTGGGGTTATTACAGCTAACACAAATACCTCCAATTTGATTTGAACATCTGTGTTCGTCACACTCGCATGAAAGACTATCCGAATTACCAACGGAACTAAATCTACATTCAGCACATGTCGTACATAAATCAAGCTTACTGCATACCGCACACGAATCCATACAAGCATTGTTACATATGACTCCGTAATATCCATCAACACATGCTGTACATTGATTTGCCGACGTGCATGTTTTACACGAAGGTGGGCATTTTCTACAGAGCTGGAAATTCAAAACTTTGAAATATCCATCAATGCATTCATTACAATTGTCGAACCAGGAACACAGTTTACATCCATCAGGACATTTAGTACACGTGGATGTTTCTAAGTAAAACCCGGAAGAGCAAGAAGAACATGAACTAATACCAGGAGCTGTACATTCAGTACAGTTGACGTTACATGGTACACACAATGAGCGCGAGAAGTAAAAACCAGTTTCACATTCAGAACATTCACCGGTGATTTGATTACATTCTAAACAATTAGTTACGCTGCATTCAGAGTCACATGTCGGTCCATAGTATCTCGATTTACAGGTAGTACACGAAAACATTGAACTACACGATACACATTTATCCGGACATGACGCCATACACAAACCGTTTGTCTGAACACACTCATTGTTCACACATGCGGTTTCGATACATTTCAGTTCACATGTATCATTGTAATATCCAGCTATACATCCCGATGGACAACTCCCATTAGAATCACATTCATTTGTTTTACAGTTTGTTGGACATTCGTTTGTACAACTGATACCGTAAAAACCTATGTGACAGCCCTCTGTACATGCTTCGCTCTGAGAGCAAATGTTGTTTAAACAGTTAGATGGACATGAAAGCAGGCACTTAGGTCCCCACAATCCGACATGGCATTCTTCACAGGAACCGGTAAAACTAGTACATATGCTTGTTTTACATGTATTCGGACACGTTTCCGAGCAAACTGAGCCCCAATAACCGTCTACACAAGAACTGCACTGTATTCCTGATGAACATGTTAAACATTTATCTGGACATCTGTTACATTGTTTATTGTAAAGATAATACCCATCTGTACAAATTCTGCAGTTTGTATAACTATCACAAGAAAAACATTCTGCAGCACAGGCAGAACACGATCCTGAGTTACCATCCAACCAGAATCCAATGTCACACTGGTCACATCTAGTGGCATCATAACAGTTATAACAGTTTGATCGACATGCTACACATCCACCGTCTGTAGGGTAATAACCTGGACTACAGGTATAACATGTGTCACCTTGGCAGGTTTGACAATTTTCGCACGAACCTTGGACTGAAACTGAGAAACAAAGACATCTGCAAAGTATCGTGTGTAGTAGTGCGTATTACGAAAAACTATAGCAGAGATGTTTATTCTTCATATGGCATATGAACGTTCATGTATATTATCACTTTTTTGTGTGTATTGGCTAGCAAATATTATTCGTGTAACGGCTAGGAAAGGTTACTATTTGGTTTGTCTTTTCTTGCATATCATGATTGTTTAGGTATTTACAATATAAGAAAGCGCAGTTCTACAATTTTTACTCATGCAATATATAATTGAGACGTTCCACGAGAAAACCAACATTATTGACTTTGCGTAATGCATCGACCAATATCAGCATGCACAATCCGCACAGGTTAAGCCGGCTCAACACATTCCGTCTCAGGGGGATATAGGTATAGGGTAATGAATCCTGAAACAGAAAATACATAGGAGGCGAAAAGTATCTATCCGGGTTAGCCTGCGCGACATGCTTAGGCTTATCCGGGTCTATACTTTACGCACAGTCCAAACTGTTGGTTTTCTAGTGGAATGGCTTATATGTATACATATATTCTTAATAATCGATCATTGAACATCGAAAGTATCAATATGTTAAATACGTTAAACATTACATAGTTTACCTATCGCAGTAAGGACACACATGACTCCTGTGAAATAACATCCCATCATCATGCTATTGTAAATATCGTGAGGTACAGCCAAGCTACACAAATAAAGAAAAATACACAAGGTTTGTGGGTTAATTAATAATCTATATAGAAATTGAAAAAAAAAAATCAGGAACAAACTTTTGATCTTCATGTCATTGTGTTTTGCTATGATTTATTTTCAACAAATTCGAAGAAAGATATATTTACTTTTCTGTATCATATAGTTGTCTGCATTTACAGGGTTAACATGACTCGCCATTTTGTTTCAAGGCATGACTGGAATAGTCATTAGTCTCAATATATCGCCGTTACAGGATGCGAAAAGTCAAATTATAAATGCATTCCTAGTACAGAAACCTTGATTAAAATAGTCGTTTAAGATTGAACATAGAAAAATAGAAATAATACAGGTCTATGGTCCCCACTTGTGTTCTTGCTACTAGGTACACCAGGTGTTGTCTGTTAGGAGCAAAGGGTTAAATCATGCAGGATAGTTAGGAATTTGCCAAGGTTTTCTCTTGTGTATGATGTTTCTAGTACCTCTTAGGCCTGAAACATCTGCAGACTATAATTTTCCAGTACTATGAGACTATAGGACGACTCTTATAGTTGTTTAGGTTGCATCATGAGGCGTCATGTTGCGTCACATTGCGTCAGGTCAGATACGCTATATTTTAATGGGTTTTATTATGTTCAGAGGTTGTCTGTAGAATGTAGACTGTCATAAAAATGTGCACTAATTATGGTACTGCATGTTCTTGTGACCAATCTCCATTATTTTGTCTATTTTTAGGACATTTCTAGATCTAGTCTTCATAAGGCACTTTTGTTTATATTTGTAGATTTCTACCTTCCTCTGGGGAGTCTGCACATGTAGAATAAAAGAATAAGTGTATTATATTTACAAAGTAATCAATTCAAATTAAGAATGGGGAAAAGTGATATGTAAATACATTCAGCTTTATGAATAGTACCCATTTTTGATGTACATGTATCATTTCAGCGTTTTACTCATTAACCATTTTCAACGTACAGACAAATATGTTAAAGTATCTGCAACAGACAACTTCTTAACGAATTGAGAAAAAAAGAATTGTTATAAACGTTTCGAGACAGTTAACATATAAAGTAAACAAGAAGATCGCTCACCTGAGTTATGCAATGATATTTCTAATGCATAACACATGACACTGTCTCAAACTGCTGAAATAACAAATGCAGTCTCCAGAGTGTTGATTTCATTAAATTTGGCCCAGTGATCTAGTTTTAGAATCAATATGCCTCCTACTCGAACACTACCTAGCTATCATTAAGACAAGCAATCTGACAGCATTTCAAAGTGTTGAAGTAAAAATGCAGCCTCCAAAGTGTTAACAAGATGTTCCTTCAAGTTGCCCTAGTGACCTAGTTTTTGAACCAATATGATCCATATTCACACTTGGCCTAGATATCATTCAAACAAGTTAAAAAAATGTCAATCTCCTGAAGAAGAAAGTGCGGCCCATCGATTTTTAGCAAGATTTTCCATTGTTGTGACTGTACATGACCAGTATTCAAACTTGGCCTACACATTCCCAAGAATAACAAACATTCGGAAAAAATGTCAATATTTTCTAGTTAAAAATTAAAAAGGCAGCCTCAAGAGCATGAACAAGATTTTTGTTCAATTTAACCTAGTGTAGTATATTCAGTCATTCTTAACACTTTGAAATAGACTATACATTGTTATTCTTTAACACTCTGAAATAGACTATACATTTACCCTTCACTGACGCGCATGCCTAGGATCCCCAACACATGTCTCTATGTAGATCATCAGTTGTGAAATAAAAACTCGTGGAATCAACACGCTTGTGTTCTTATTACTATATTATCTCCACACTTGTGATTTGCGTTATTATAAAATACTGGTACAGTTTATACGTAACAACTTCACTACAGCCTAGGTTTTTACACAAATATGATTCATATTCGAAATTCTCCAAGAATTGATTGAGATGAATGTTCTGATAAACTTTCATGAATATCGGATGCAAAATGTAGCCTGTAGAGTGTTAACAAGGCATTTTTTGACGACGCACGACGGCCGACAGTCGGACGCCGGACAAAATGTGACCACAATAGCTCACTTTGAGTACTTCGTGCACATGTGAGCTAAACATGTATTATAAATCAATGTCGAGTGTTGCAGAATATGATCAGTCAAGTGCCCCTGCATCGTTCAGTAAAGTCAGTTAGGTATCCCTGTACCGTTCAGTTAAGTGTCCCTGTACCGTTCATTTAAGTGTCCCTGTACCGTTTAGTTTAGTGTCCCTGTACCGTCTAGTTAAGTGCATACACTATTTTGTTATGACATTAACAGAGGTCCAGATAAGGAAGGGTAAACATATCTTTTCCCAACAATAACTATCGTATTTTAAAACAAAACCCTATGATATGTGTGCTCAAAAGAAACGTCTCAGCGATACGTATAATAATACCCACAACACAGGGTGACAGGGTCAAATAAGGACTTCAGAACATGCAAAAAACGTCCATTGTAGAACCGTCAGACTGGAAGGCGACCAAAGGTCACCGGCAAACGTGAACATATTTCGAGTTTCGCGTTTCTACCACGTGATCACGGCGACTATTTAAGCTGGTCAGGACTTCGGAAATTTCTGATGTATGAATTTTGTAACGCCAGCCTTTTTAACAGGTCGAACATGAACAGCATGGTCGATAAAGGAGCGTAGTGTAAGTTTGGTTACCACGCCATGGTCGTTTTACGAACTCCGTATTATGAACGCCGTAGGCGTACTTGGAACCAAGTGAAGACGTGGTGCAATCGCTCAACAGTAATGTGAGGCAGTTTTAAATGTTACCATTTTTGCAGCGTCTTTGACATGCGTGTATTCATCGCGTTCCAGGTCAGCTCGATGTCTGGCGTTTCAATCAAGCTTATACCAAGTTTATGGTGACGTTGACGCGCTTTGGGCCCATTTTCCATAATACCCAGAGTTATGTGTTAATTGTGAACGGTTATCACGCATCGTGCTATATGTGATTACTTTGAACTTTTAACCATAGTTGACGATGTAAGGAAACGTTATTATCACGATAAACTAAATATAAATGCCTTGGTCAAAATACAGTTACAATTTATTGAAAAGAGACTTAATTATAGTTTATTAAAAATGATATATTTTTTTACAATATTTTATGTATTTGTTCAATTAATTCTCGTTATTGCAATGATATTATAAACACCTACTGGTTCTTACTATTATCTGGGACAACTAATATTAGTTGTCCCAGCTATTATATAATTTCCGGTTAATAGCATGCAGACTACATCTAAGATGGTGTGATATTTAACCATTCCTTATCTTTATTGTGGCCGATGCCAATTTAAGTAAGGGTTCAATATCTACATTATTTCTTATAGCATGGCTAATTCCCATGTATACAGTATTCGGAATGACAGGTTATATCTTATTGTACTATAACTGTCAAACGATACATGTCCACCTGTCATGAATACACATGTCCACTATTACATAAGAGTTAAGAAGCACTTATATAATGGAGGCAATCTTACTCATTGGGCAGTTCGGCTCAGATCGGCTTTGCCGTCGTCTCTCTGCGCTAGCACACTGTGTATTAAATATCTTATGAAACCAGCACCTGTGTTTGACTACTATTATACCACAATGGATGTAGGGTAACGAAATCAGCTGAGGTATGCCTCATGTGCTATATACATCCTTCCAATCTATTTATATATATTTTTAATGTGTAGCCTGTATTGTTTCATTCTATAAATAGATAAAGACTTAATTAGTCGGGGCTTAATTGGTTTTGAAAAAAGGAGAATGCTATTTTTAATAAATGTGTTAAAGATTTTTAAATGTTATTTTATGTTTAGTTCTTATAGTGATACGATAAATAATAATTTAACCCCCTTTTCACACATATAGACACTCCTGCAGCAGACGAGTGTGCATTGAGGCAAAAGAAGAAAATGGCTCTAGATTAGCAATTTGTCATTTTACACAATGTTTTGAAGTTTAATATAAAAACAAGTCAATCTGTACATAGAAACTGTTCATGATGTGTTTACGTGCTACAGGGTGATCGTTTTAATTCCCTCACGGAAGACTCGGGGTGATATATTCGGATTAATTCTCCCTTTCTGTCCGTCTCATTTTGAAGAACAATCACAACTTCGAAGAAAATAGAAATGTATGTTTGATTTTGCTTAACTTGGCTCCAGGTTTTCTTGAATGCCTCGAATTTGTTTAAAAGCTCATCAACTTCAATAACTTAAGTACTACATGTATTAATAAAATCGAAAACAGACAATTTTGGAAACATCTATGCAAATAGATCTATATTCATATTTTTATAAATGATAGTATAATGATCAAATAGAGTTGAAACAATTGCAGCAGAAGAAGAAATTGCTCATTATGAGACATTTCTCCTTTTGCCACATTGTTTTAAAAAGACGTCTTCTGCATATGCGTTCGTATATGAAATAAGCGAATCGAATACGTTTCGTCCAGAGATTGTTTCGCTCCACCACGCAACCTGTTTTTGTTGCAATTTGCAGAAATGTTATACTTATTTCCTATATATGATAAAAGTACGAGTATTATATTTGAAAAAAAACCAGGATAAACAAATCGTAATAGGGAAGTTAACTTACTTATATTATTCCTGTGGGTGTTGAATATATATATATATATATTCCTCTGAGAAAACGGTTATATTCAGACCGATTTAACCAAATACATTTATTAGACAATGTCATCTTTGTTTTATGTAATTTTGTCCCCGGTAGTTTTCACAAATTTAATATTACACCTTTCACTTGTTAACTTACCTTTAAGAACAACATATTTAAGGACTGAAATGTAACATTTATAGTACACATTGTAATTGTTAAATTTTTCTTTGAATGTCAAATACATCACTGTCACTATCATGCACAATGGAAATCTGTCCTTTTCTCGTGAAATAATATATACATATAAGGGACAAAATGCGTAAACTCTGCGCTGAAATCAGACGATGGTAACCACATAATTGAGTTTAACCTATTGTATCTAAAAGTAGACTGGTCTGACAGTTTTTTAGTATTATGGAAAAAAACAGATTTCACAAATAATTTTTAAAGTTAGTAGGCTTCCCTAGATTGCGGTGTTAACGTTACGACCGGCAATACTTGAATATATTCCCGGAAACGTCGTGACATCACTGAAATTCTGTTGAAAACGGCGTTAAACATCACTAAAATATTTCTATATTTGTCTTTTATAGACGTCTTTTAGAAACATCATGGGATAAAGGAAATGCCGTGATATAACTGAAATTCTGTGGAAAACGGTATCAAATACACTTTTAAACAAACCGAACAGATTACAAACCGAACAGATTACAAAACACAATGACAACAAACATTACATTATGGGTCTGTACATTGTCTAAATCTCGCTTCTCAATAATCTTTTGGATAAGCATAAATAGTTCATCTTCGTATTTTTTTTGTATTGGAAATGAATGTCCTTGGACGCCTGAATACACTGCATTAAAATGTGAAAGTTCGGCACTAGTGATTATATCATAGGTCGCTACTTTTTCATATATTTAATTGTTGGTACATCCCGGTTATAACAGGGGATTAAATGGAGTGTTCTTACCCACCTTGCACAAGTGCCAGTCAAATTAGCCAAAAACATTGCAGCCTTTGCCAAGCACTTGCTGCGTAAGGACACACTATAAATTCCCTCTATCATCATGACATTTACAACCTTTCAAATCTTTAAACTGTTTAAATACCACGTCCATCCTTGGATCCCGTATATGAACATCTGTACCATTAATTCTTGTTCTCTTTTAATCAGCTAATAGCGAAATCTGTTTTCATTTTGACCCTTAACAATGGAGAGATCTTGATTGTTTCAGATGAAGAAACAAATGATCTCAATTGTTTCAGATCTAGGCAGGAGGGATCACAATTTTATCAGATCCAGGCAAGAGGGTCACAATTGTTTCAGATCCAGGCAGATAGTGTCATAATTGTTTAAGATTTAGGCAGGACGGATCACAATTGTTTCAGATCCAGGCTGAAGGGATTACAATTGTTTCAGATATAGGCAGGAGGGATCATAATTGTTTCAGATCTAGGCAGGAGTGATCATAATTGTTTTAGATTCAGGCTAGATGGATCACAGTTGTTTCAGATCGAGGTAGGAGGGATCACAATTATTTCAGATCTAGACAGGATAGATAACAATTGATTCAGATATAGACCGGATTGATCACAATCGTTTCAGATCTAGGCGTGACGGATCACAATTATTTCAGATCTAGGCAGGATGGATCACAATTATTTCAGATCTAGGCAGGAGGGATCACAATTGTTTCAGATCTAGGCAGGATGGATCACAATTGTTTTAGATTTAGGCAGGAGGTATCACAATTGTTTCAGATATAGGCTGGAAGGATCACAATTTCTTCAGATCTAGGCAGGATGGATCACAATTGTTTCAGATTTAGGCAGGAGGGATCACAATTGTTTCAGATCTAAGCAGGATGGTTCCCTATTTTTGCATATTTAGGAGAGTACTCGGATTTTCCTTTACATGTTTTTAAATTATCATCCTTATCGCGTTTCTATCAATGTCGGTATATTCTTATATATGTTTCGGAGACATTTTTATGAAATCTGAATATTCGTAAAACTAGGATCAACGTAATTATATCTGTATTTCTCATTGGAGCATAACGAATACCAATTTAATATATTGTTATTTAGATATATTAGATATATTTATATATGAAATGTTAAAACATTCCTAGGCTAGGTAAAGTTAACATAAAAGTTAAGTGATCCTGCACCGGTCAGTTAAGTGTCACTACATTGATCAGTTAAGTGTCCCTGCACCTGCACCGTTTAGTTTAGTGTCCCTGCACCGTTCCGTTAAGTGTCCCTTCACAAAATCTGACTAAAGTACACGATCTGACCGAATGCGTAGCGTTAATAGGAGATGATTTTAATGAGATTGCCCTTCACCGTTCCGTTAAGTGTCCCTGCACTGTTCAGTTAAGTGTCCTTGCACCTTTCAGTTAAGTGTCTCTTCACCGTCTAATAAAGTGTCCCTGAATCGTTCAGTTATGTGTCCCTGCACCGTTCAGTTAAAGTGTCCCTGCACCGTAAAGTTAACTGTCCCTGCAGCGTTAAGTGTAGTGTCCCTACACAACTTTCAGGTAAGTGTCCCCGAAACGTTCAGTTAAGTGAGTTAAGTGTCCCAGCGCCGTTCAGTAACGTGTTCCTGCACATTTCAGTTAAGTGTTCCTGCACCGTTCAGTTAAGTGACCCTGCATCGTGGAGTTAAGTGACCCTGCAGCGTTCAATTGAGTGTCCCTGCACCGTTCAGTTATGTGTCCCTACACCGTTCCGTTAAGTGACCCTGCACCGTTTAGTTATGTTTCCCTTTAGTTATGTGTTCCTGCACCGTCCAGTTATGTGTCCCTGCACCGTTCAGTTTAGTTTCCCTGCACCGTTCAGTTTAGTTTCCCTGCACATTCCAGTTAAGTGTCCCTGCACCTTCAGTTACGTGTTCCTGCACATTTCAGTTAAGTGTCCCTGCATCGTTCAGTTAAGTGACCCTGCATCGTGCAGTTAAGTGACCCTGCAGCGTTCAATTGAGTGTCCCTGCACCGTTTAGTTATGTGTCCCTACACCGTTCCGTTAAGTGACCCTGCACCGTTCAGTTATGTGTCCCTGTACGGTTCAGTTATGTGTCCCTACACCGTTCAGTTAAGTGACCCTGCACCGTTTAGTTATGTGTTCCTGCACCGTCCAGTTATGTGTCCCTGCACCGTTCAGTTTAGTTTCCCTGCACCGTTCAGTTTAGTTTCCCTGAACATTTCAGTTAAGTGTCCCTGCACCTTTCAGTTAAGTGTCCCTGCACCGTTTAGTTAAGCGTCCTTGCACCATTCAGTTAAGTGTCCCTGCACCTTTCAGTTAAGTGTCCCTGCACCGTTCAGTTAATTGTCCCTGCACCGTTCAGTTAAGTGTCCCTTCACCGTCTAATAAAGTGTCCATGAACCGTTCAGTTATGTGTCCCTGCACCGTTAAGTTAAGTGTCCTATTACCGTTCAGTTAAGTGTCCTTGCACCTTTAGTTATTGTCTCTGCACCGTTCAGTTAAGTGTCCCGGCATCGTTAATTTAAGTGTCCTTGCACCGTTCTGTTAAGTGTCCTTGCACCTTTCAGTTAAGTGTCTCTGCACCGTCTAATAAAGTGTCCCTGAACCGTTCGGTTATGTGTCCCTGCACCGTTCAGTTAAAGTGTCCCTGCACCGTAAAGTTAACTGTCCCATGCAGCGTTAAGTGTAGTGTCCCTACACAACTTTCAGTTAAGTGTCCCTGAAACGTTCAGGTAAATGAGTTAAGTGTCCCAGCGCCGTTCAGTTACATGTTCCTGCACATTTCAGTTAAGTGTTCCTGCACCGTTCAGTTAAGTGACCCTGTATCGTGCAGTTAAGTGACCCTGCAGCGTTCAATTGAGTGTCCCTGCACCGTTCAGTTATGTGTCCCTACACCGTTCCGTTAAGTGACCCTGCACCGTTTAGTTATGTGTCCCTGCACCGTTCAGTTATGTGTCCCTGCACCGTTCAGTTTAGTTTCCCTGCACCGTTCAGTTTAGTTTCCCTGCACATTTCAGTTAAGTGTCCGTGCAACTCTCAGTTAAGTGTCCCTGCAACGTTTAGTTAAGTGTCCTTGCACCATTCAGTTAAGTATCCCTGCACCTTTCAGTTAAGTGTCCCTACCCGTTCAGTTAATTGTCCCTGCACTGTTCAGTTAAGTGTCCCTTCACCGTCTAATAAAGTGTCCCTGAACCGTTCAGTTATGTGTCCCTGCACCGTTAAGTTAAGTGTCCTATCACCGTTTAGTTAAGTGTCCTTGCACAGTTCAGTTAAGTGTCTCTGCACCGTTCAGTTAAGTGTCCCTGCATCGTTAAGTTAAGTGTCCTTGCACCGTTCTGTTAAGTGTCCTTGCACCTTTCAGTTAAGTGTCTCTGAACCGTCTAATAAAGTGTTCCTGAACCGTACAGTTATGTGTCCCTGCACCGTTCAGTTAAGAGTCTCTACACCGTCCAATTAAGTGTCCCTGCACCGTTCAGTTAAGTGTCCTTGCACCGTTCAGTTAAGTGTCCCTGCACCGTCGAGTTAAGTGTCCCTGCACCGTTCAGTTAAGTGTCCCTGCATCGTTCCGTTAAGTGTCCCTTCCCCGCCCAATTAAGTGTCCCTGCACCGTTCAGTTAAGTGTCCCTGCATCGTTCAGTTAAGTGTCCCCTCACCGTTCAGGTAAGTGTCCTTACACCGTTCAGTTAAGTCCTACACTGTTCAGTTAAGTGTCCTATTACCGTTCAGTTAAGTGTCCTTGCACCTTTAGTTATTGTCTCTGCACCGTTCAGTTAAGTGTCCCGGCATCGTTAATTTAAGTGTCCTTGCACCGTTCTGTTAAGTGTCCTTGCACCTTTCAGTTAAGTGTCTCTGCACCGTCTAATAAAGTGTCCCTGAACCGTTCGGTTATGTGTCCCTGCACCGTTCAGTTAAAGTGTCCCTGCACCGTAAAGTTAACTGTCCCATGCAGCGTTAAGTGTAGTGTCCCTACACAACGTTCAGTTAAATGTCCCTGAAACGTTCAGGTAAATGAGTCAAGTGTCCCAGCACCGTTCAGTTACATGTTCCTGCACATTTCAGTTAAGTGTTCCTGCACCGTTCAGTTAAGTGACCCTGTATCGTGCAGTTAAGTGACCCTGCAGCGTTCAATTGAGTGTCCCTGCACCGTTCAGTTATGTGTCCCTACACCGTTCCGTTAAGTGACCCTGCACCGTTTAGTTATGTGTCCCTGCACCGTTCAGTTATGTGTCCCTGCACCGTTCAGTTTAGTTTCCCTGCACCGTTCAGTTTAGTTTCCCTGCACATTTCAGTTAAGTGTCCCTGCACCTTTCAGTTAAGTGTCCCTGCAACGTTTAGTTAAGTGTCCTTGCACCATTCAGTTAAGTATCCCTGCACCTTTCAGTTAAGTGTCCCTACCCGTTCAGTTAATTGTCCCTGCACTGTTCAGTTAAGTGTCCCTTCACCGTCTAATAAAGTGTCCCTGAACCGTTCAGTTATGTGTCCCTGCACCGTTAAGTTAAGTGTCCTATCACCGTTTAGTTAAGTGTCCTTGCACAGTTCAGTTAAGTGTCTCTGCACCGTTCAGTTAAGTGTCCCTGCATCGTTAAGTTAAGTGTCCTTGCACCGTTCTGTTAAGTGTCCTTGCACCTTTCAGTTAAGTGTCTCTGAACCGTCTAATAAAGTGTCCCTGAACCGTACAGTTATGTGTCCCTGCACCGTTCAGTTAAGAGTCTCTACACCGTCCAATTAAGTGTCCCTGCACCGTTCAGTTAAGTGTCCTTGCACCGTTCAGTTAAGTGTCCCTGCACCGTCGAGTTAAGTGTCCCTGCACCGTTCAGTTAAGTGTCCCTGCATCGTTCCGTTAAGTGTCCCTTCCCCGCCCAATTAAGTGTCCCTGCACCGTTCAGTTAAGTGTCCCTGCATCGTTCAGTTAAGTGTCCCCTCACCGTTCAGGTAAGTGTCCTTACACCGTTCAGTTAAGTCCTACACTGTTCAGTTAAGTGTCCCTTCACCTTTCAGTTAAGTGTCCCTGCACCATTCAGTTAAGTGTCCCTACACCGTGCAGTTAAGTCCTACACTGTTCAGTTAAGTGTCCCTACACCGTTCAGGTAAGTGTCCCTACACCGTTCAGTTAAGTCCTACACTGTTTAGTTAAGTGTCCCTACACCGTTCAGGTAAGTGTCCCTACACCGTTCAGTTAAGTCCTACACTGTTCAGTTAAGTGTCCCTACACCGTTCAGTTAAGTGTCCCTGCACCTTTCAGTTAAATGTCCCTACACCGTTTAGTTAAGTGTCCCTACACCGTTCAGTTAAGTCCTACACTGTTCAGTTACGTGTCCCTACACCGTTCAGTTAAGTGTCCCTACACCGTTCAGTTAAGTGTCCCTACACCGTTCAGTTAAGTGTCTCTACACCGTTCAGTTAAGTGTCCCTATACCGTTCAGTTAAGTGTCCCTACACGTTCTGTTAAGTGTCCCTACACCGTTCAGTTGATTGTTCATGCGCCGTTCATTTTAGTGTTCCTGCACCGTTCAGTAAGTTGTCTCTACACCGTTCAGTTAAGTGTCCATATACCGTTCAGTTAAGTGTCCCTATACCGTTCAGTTAAGTGTCCCTACACCGTTCAGTTAAGTGTCCCTATACCGTTCAGTTAAGTGTTCCTGCACCGTTCAGTAAGTTGTCTCTACACCGCTCAGTTTAGTCTCCCTACACCGTTCAGTTAAGTCTTACACTGTTCAGTTAAGTGTCCCTACACCGTTCAGTTAAGTGTCCCTACACCGTTCAGTTAAATCCTACTCTGTTCAGTTAAGTCCCCCTACACCGTTCAGGTAAGTGTCCCTACATCGTTCAGTTAAGTCCTACACTGTTCAGTTAAGTGTCCCTACACCGTTCAGTTAAGTGTCCCTGCACCTTTCAGTAAAGTGTCCCTACACCGTTCAGTTAAGTGTTCCTACACCGTTCAGTTAAGTGTCCCTACAACGTTCAGTTAAGTGTCCCTACACCTTTGAGTTAAGTGTCCCTACACCGTTCAGTTAAGTGTCCCTATACCGTTCAGTTAAGTGTCCCTACACCGTTCAGTTAAGAATACCTGCACCGTTCAGTTAAGTGTCCCTACACCGTTCAGTTAAGTGTCCCTATACCGTTCAGTTAAGTGTCCCTGTACCGTTCAGTTAAGTGTCCCTACACCGTTCAGTTAAGTGTACCTGCACCGTTCAGTTAAATGTCCCTGCACCGTTCAGTTAAATGTCCCTGCACCGTTCAGTAAGTTGTCTCTACACCATTCAGTTAAGTGTCCCTGCACCGTTCAGTTAAGTGTCCCTACACCGTTCAGTTAAGTGTCCTTATACCGTTCAGTTAAGTGTCCCTGTACCGTTCAGTTAAGTGTCCCTACACCGTTCAGTTAAGTGTACCTGCACCGTTCAGTTAAATGTCCCTGCACCGTTCAGTTAAATGTCCCTGCACCTTTCAGTAAATTGTCTCTACACCATTCAGTTAAGTGTCCCTACACCGTCCAGTTAAGTGTCCCTACACCGTTCAGTTAAGTGTTCCTACACCGTTCAGTTAAGTGTCCCGTCACTGTTCAGTTAAGTGTACCTGCACCGTTCAGTTAAATGTCCCTGCACCGTTCAGTAAGTTGTCTTTACACCATTCAGTTAAGTGTCCCTACATCGTTCAGTTAAGGGTCCCTACACCGTTCAGTTAAGTGTACCTGCACCGTTCAGTTAAATGTCCCTGCACCGTTCAGTAAGTTGTCTCTACACCATTCAGTTAAGTGTCCCTACACCGTTTAGTTAAGTGTCCCTACATCGTTCAGTTAAGTGTCCCTATACCGTTCAGTTAAGTGTTCCTACACCGTTCAGTTAAGTGTCCCTACACCGTTCAGTTAAGTGTCCCTACACCGTTCAGTTACGTGTCCCTACACCGTTCAGTTAAGTGTCCCTACACCGTTCAGTTAACTGTCCCTGCACCGTTCAGTTAAGTGTCCCCTACACCGCTCAGTTAAGTGTTCCTGCACCTTTCAGTTAAGTGTACCTGCACCGTTCAGTTAAATGTCCCTGCACTGTTCAGTTAAGTGTCCCGTCACCGTTCAGTTAAGTGTTCCTGCACCGTTCAGTTAAGTGTTACTGCACCGTTCAGTAAGTTGTCTCTCTCCCGTTCAGTTAGGTGTCTGTCCACCGTTCAGTTAAGTGTTCCTACACCGTTCAGTAAATTGTCTGTCCACCGTTCAGTTAGGTGTCTGTCCACCGTTCAGTTAAGTGTTCCTGCACCGTTCAGTAAGTTGTCTATACACCGTTCAGTTAAGTGTCCCTACACCGTTCAGTTAGGTCCTACACTGTTTAGTTAAGTGTCCCTGCACTGTTCAGTTAAGTGTCCCGTCACCGTTCAGTTAAGTGTTCCTGCACCGTTCAGTTAAGTGTCCCTGCACTGTTCAGTTAAGTGTCCCGTCACCGTTAAGTTAAGTGTTCCTGCACCGTTCAGTTAAGTGTCCCTGCACCGTTTCGTTATTAGTCACTGCACCGTTCAGTTAGGTGTCCCTGCACCGTTCAGTTATTAGTCACTGCACCGTTCAGTTAGGTGTCCCTGCACCGTTCAGCTAGGTGTCTCCGCACCATTCGGTTAAGTGTCACAGCATCGTTCAGTTATTAGTCACTGTACCGTTCAGTTAGGTGTCCCTGCACCGTTCAGCTAGGTGTCTCCGCACCATTCAGTTAAGTGTCCCAGCATCGTTCCATTATTAGTCAGTGCACCGTTCAGTTAGGTGTCCCTGCAACGTTCAGCTAGGTGTCTCCGCACCATTCAGTTAAGTGTCCCTGCATCGTTCAGTTAGGTGTCCTTGCACCATTCAGCTATGTCAACAGATGTCTACAGATATCCACATACAGAGGGATGAACACCTCTTTTCGCTACTATATTTCTTATTTTAAAACGAAACCCTGTGTTGTGTGTACTCAACAGACTCGTCTCACTGAGATGATTCTTTTCAATACCTAGAACATAGGGTTAGGGTGTCAAATAGAGTTATGTGATAATTGTGAACGGTTATTTCCTATAATCATATATGTTAAATATACCAGGATCTTATTTGTAAACAGGATAAACAAATCGTAGTAGAGAATTTACTCACTTGGATTATTCCCGTGGGTGTTGACTATATATATATTCCTCTGGGTCAATACAAATATTCAGTCAAATTTAACCAAAAATATTTATTTAAGAATGTCTTCCTTGTTTTATATAATTCTATTTTGGACCCGGAAGTTTTCACCACTTTACTATTATACATTTTAAATGCTTACTTACCTTTAACTATTATAAGAACAACATGTTTGAGGACCGAAATGTAACATAAATATTATACATTGTAATTGCAGAGACAACTTTTTCTTTGAATGTCAAATTCATCACTGTCATGCACAATGGATTCCTGTCCTGTACTCGTTAATTAAGATATGCATATTAGGGAAAAATTACGTAAATTATGCGCTGAAATCGGACAAGGGTAACCACACAATTCAGTTTAACACACTGTATCTAAAAATAGACTGGTCTGACAGCTTTTTAGTATAATGAAAAATATCAGATTTCACAAATGATTTTTGGGATAGGGGCGTTTCGCCACTATACCATACTCAGGCTGCTTTCGAAAAGTTTGATTAAGGCTGCAACCACAGTCCACATGTGTATACATACGCCAAAATTGATTTCATTGGTTCGACCGAATCACGAAAAATCCTCCGCTTGCATTAATTAATGAGACAAAATACGCGTGAAACACACTCTGAACTATGATTGACCTCAATGTCAGTGGTGTTAGGTAACGTCGACCGTGCTGTGACCCCATTAGTTCACAACAGTCGACTTATATAGATAGAGAAATATGCACATCACTGTAAATACAATTATTGAAAGGAGTTGAAACCATCGTGGCAAATACGATAAGCAATTTCTCCTTTTGTCACAATGTTTTCGAGTGTCGTCTGCTGCAAATGCGTCTGTAGGCGTCTGTAAGCGGAAAATGGTTACATCCTCCCCATGGAAACTGAACCCTTTCCGTGATACTATAACAGTTTGAATATTGAAACTATTGTTGGAAATGGAGCTATTGCTGACAATGAGAAATTCCTCCTTTTCACACAATGCTTTCATACACGTTTTAAATTAATTATTTTCATATATGAACGTTTTACTATGGATATTCTTTTACTCGACACATTTTGAATAACATGCTAGAGATGAATGATAACGAGCAATTTTGCCTTACATCAAGGGGAAAAATATATAGTATAAACCTTTGTGGAAATAGAGGAAATGGATCACGGTAAACAATTCTGCAGCCGTCTGCTGCGCATGCGTCAACAAGCGACTGTATGCGGGAAAGGGTTGAACCGTTTCGTTATAGCTACTTAGTTACATACGAATGTTGAAAGTGTATTTGAAAACGGAGCAATTGCTGACAATGAGCAATTCCTCCTTTCCAAACAATGCTTTGGAACATTAATCATTTTTTTTCTATAACCTAGATAACGAACACATTTGTCTACAGTTATTATTTTAACCTTTGCCCCTTTTAACACATTTGACTCACCTTAACAGATGAATGATAATCAGCAAGTTTGTCTTTTTCCACAATATTTACATCACTATTCAAAATAGGAAATAGAAATTAAATCTACAAATTAGAGATAATTTAATTTCAACATTGACTGATAGGGGTTAACACCGTTTTTCAACATTTCCTCAGTAATATCGGCGACCAGTTCACCTTCAAATGTATTTCCTGGTTTCCTCACAACTGGCTGCTCATCCACATAGGCTTAACCCATTGGTGAAAGACGAATGACGCATGTCACATTGACTTTTATCAAACGTCGGAAAGAAATTTGGCCGAAAATGTCAACATACACACGAGTTATAACCGCAAGGTCATTATTTATTTTATAGTTGAGGCGCTTCTAGCGATTTTGGGACAAAGTTTATAATGTATATGCATTTGCGTTAATTGAAGACTCAACGTCCGTCAACGTGTAATCTAGTCCTAGATGTATCTGTTGACATATAAACTAGAAATGTAGTCTAAATGTTTTTGTTTGTAAATTAACCTTGTACAGTCCCATTTCGGAGACGCATCGAACCAGTCTTCTGTAATCAATACTTTATGAGTTGTCTCTGTCTGTAAAGCTTGGAGGTATAATCCGGCGTCCGGCCGGCTGTCTGCCTGAATGTGCATTCGTCCGTCCGTCATGGATTGCATGTATTGGTCAACACGTTGTTAGTGTGTAGCAGATTTATTTCAAAGTGGTCACACTTATACCGTTTGATCAGGAGAACGGCAAAGTACTAGGTACATTACTCTGGTCTGTTTATTTTATTTATCTCCATTTTTCCTTATTTAGTTCAGCGATTGTCTCAATTAATTTCCATTGTATCCATTTCAAACTTGGTTTGTAGGTAACGTATGACCTACAGATTTGCAGTGCACCATTACCATAACTTTAGCATGCTGCGTTTGGAGTCTGTAAATTTTGTCTTTCCATGTTCTCACTTATTATATGACTTTCGCATGCAACACATGCGTTCCCGGCGTAAAATGCCCTTGTTCGTTAGCCGAGCCCCGGTAGCTCAGTCGGTAGCGACGCGGGCTGTCAATCCAGAGGTTGTGAGTTCGAATCCCGGCTCGGCCAACTTTTTTTCCGACGATTGACAAAAGTCAATGCGACATGCGTCATTCGTCTTCTACCAATGGGCTAAGTCTATGTGAAAAAGCAGCCAGTTGCTTGGGAAGATTGTTGTGTGGAGTACTGGTGTGAGAAAACCAGGAAATGCATGAGTAGGTGAACTGGCCGCCGTGATATAACTGATAAATTGTTAAAAACGGCGTTAAACCCCAATCAATTAAAACCCTTGTTCGTTAAAGTGGCATTTCTATCCAGAGGGAAGACAACTCATGTAAAAAAAGTTCAAATCGATCTTTTTAAAAGTAAGAAGCTGAATGGGTTTGGGATTAACCACAAACATGTTACCCAAGAGCTCACACTCACAAATTATACTTTTCTCCAAGATTTCAGGATTTTAAAAACGGAGCCGTTCATGAACATTTTCATTCCGGAATGTATTTAAAGGTTGGATGTCATATACAAACCGTGTTGAGATAAAATGTACATAACTGTTATAAAAACACACTCAGTTCAATGAGGCATATACATTGTATACACAATAAGTATGAGTTATTTTTATAACAGTTGACTTGTGTACACTTTATTCCCCCCCCCCCCCCCGAATGTTTGTTTTAGACACCAACTTTAAAGAAGTACCTACCGAGCAGGGAAAAACAACTTTCTTTAAATGATTAAAATATGAAAGCTTTCTCATACTACAGTCTAATTAGAATCAAACATATCCTCATAAAGGTTTATAAGGGAAAACAATTGTTATTTTACTTATTTTTTTTATTTTTTATGAATTTCTATAAGAGTGCAACTTTAATGAATGCTTCCCCAAGCTGTGTACTTTGTCCGGAGCGACTGACTGTCTGTCCGTCTTTGTGTTCATCCATCCGTCCGTCTGTCTGTTTCGGTTTGCATTAATTGGTCAAAACTTTGTTTCTGTTTTTTGGATCAATTTCATAGTCGTTACACGTATACATTGGGATTAGGAGATCGATACAATATTTTGAACACAAATCTGATCTGTTTTTTTAGGTGTAAACTCATGTTGTCATTTCTTCGGTTATTGTCTCAATAGATGTCCAATATATCAATTTAAGACTTGTTGTATTGGGAACGCAGAGCTACAGATGTGTAGTTAAAAAAGAAACACAATTCTAGCATAATTTCGATTGTCTTTTATTTATCAGCATGATTACAATATACACTGTGGATCTTTAGTGATTTCTGAACTGGAAATATTTTGATTAAGGGTCGCTGTTCGGTATTTTGTCAATATGTTGTCCTTCCTGATTTATTTTGTTTATACAAGAAAAGGGTCAAACTTTGATAAATAAGGTATATGTTATTGGCAGGCAGTATGGGTTGCTTCACACATTTTTGGTTTGGTTTGTTTTAAAGGTCATTGTTTCTTGTTTCAACAATGTTGGTCGATGGTATCTATGCCATATATTTTCAACTTACATATGCTCCTATACCATTAGAGCTTTCAGCGCTTTGATTAAAGTTGGTAGGCTTCCCTAGATTGCGGTGTTAAAATTACGACCGGCAGTACTGGAATTCTTTCCCAAAAACGTCGTGACGTCATTGAAATTTTGTGGAAAACGGCGTAAAGCAACACTGATATTATTTGTCTTTTATAGACGACTTTTATAAACATCGTGGGATAAAGAGTCATTATCAAATCAAGCAATATCTCCCGTTCTCAGATGCTTTCCGACAATGATGTCTAATGATTACAGTATCGGTCTGTACATTGTCTAAATCTCGCTTCACAAATTGACGTATTGTGTCTTCAACATGAAATAAGCATACACAGTTCACCTTTGCATATAGGGATCACAATTGTTTCAGATTTAGGCAGGAGGGATCACAATTGTTTCAGATTTAGGCGGCAGGAAGGATCGCATTTTTTCATATTTAGACAGGAGGGATCAGAATTGTTTCAGATCCAATCGGGATCAGAATTGTTTCAGATCTAGGCAGGATGGATCACGATTGTTTCAGATTTAGGCAGGAGGGATCACAATTGATGCATATCCAGGCAGGATGGATCACAATTGTTTCAGATCCAGACAGGAGGGATCACAATTGTTTCAGATCTAGGCAGGATGGATCATAATTGTTTCAGATCTAGGCAGGATGGATCACGATTATTTCAGATATAGGCAGGATAGATCACAATTGTTTCATATTTAGGCAGTAGGGATCACGATTGTTTCAGATCTAGGCGGATGGATCACAATTGTTTCAGATCTAGGCAGGATGGATCATAATTGTTTCAGATCTAGGCAGGATGGATCACGATTATTTTACAAATTTGATCAAATATTGGATGCGGAAGTCTTAAACCCTTCAATCACATACATCCTTATAACATTTACACGTGTTTAAACATTATAAACATTTACATTAGAATAACGTTTTATGGATCTAAATGTTATACCTAGTTATGTTATATATTGTTATTTCAAGAATAATTATGCACTGAATGTCAAATATATCACTGCCATGCACTTCCTGTCTTTAATAAATAATTCAGAACTAAATATAATGGGCCTTCATATATGTTTAAAACGTTTAAAACATACACGGGGAGACGCAACTGTGATCGATATATCTTTAAATAGACGGGTCTGAATGATTTTCGTGATATTGTTTTTAAAACAGTGTTTGCTCTTTTCCATCATATAAGAATATATTTTTGTTGTTGGTACTATATTATTCAAGGTCATCTGTAGCAGATGGGTTAACATGTGTCGACATGGTGGAGAGAACTTAATCAAATTAAAATAAAAGTGTGACAATTGTTTGAAAATATCAAATTATCTGAACCTAAAAATAGCCATTCAATATTATACATTTTTTCATACTTTTGCTACAATATTCTGCTGAGTTATCTGCTGGAGATTTACATGTATGTAAGAACGGGTGAATCTCAAATCCTGTAAAAGTCTGCCACTGAGATGGCTTATAAAAGTTAAATTAACAAAAATATAAAAATCTCTATAAATTGCAGTTTAATTGTTTAAAAGAGTTGAACACATTGAGGCAAAAGGTGAGATTGCTCTATCATTATGAGTACAATTTACTTTTACCACAATTTTTTCGAAATTCTTTTTTTGCAGATGCGTCAGAACGCGTATATGTCGGAATTGGTTAATCCTTTCCTTTTGAAACTCCCTTTAAATACAAGTTCAATAATTGAACCAATTTGAAAACATGGCAACAAAAGGAGAAATTGCTCATTTTGAGCAATTTCTTCTTTTGTTGCCATGTTTTAAAAAGGCCGTCTGCTGCAGAGGCGTCAAAAAGTGTTTATATGTGGGAAAGATTTAAAAGTCTGCCTTTTTGAAAGATGGCAATTATACATTACATTACGTATAAAGATCAGTTAATTTTATGTTACATGTAAAATGTTTTTATTAATTTGATCATAACCCTTTCAAACATATATATATAGTTTATTTCACAGCTTTAAATGAGGGGCGTTTTTCATGTTCTTAACCCTTTCCCACATATATATATATATATATAGTTTATTTCACAGCTCTAAATGAGGGGCGTTTTTCATGTTCTTAACCCTTTTCAACATATAGATATGGTTTATTTCACAGCTCTAAATAAACGGCGATTTTCATGTTCTTTACCCTTTCCCACATATAGATATAGTTTATTTCACAGCTCTAAATGAGGGGCGTTTTTCATGTTCTTAACCCTTTTACACATATAGATATAGTTTATTTCACAGCTTTAAATGAGGGGCGTTTTTCATGTTCTTAACCCTTTCCCAAATAAAGATATAGTTTATTTCACAGCTCTAAATGAGGGGCGTTTTTCATGTTCTTAACCCTTTTACACATATAGATATAGTTTATTTCACAGCTCTAAATGAGGGGCGTTTTTCATGTTTTTATCCCTTTCCCACATATAGACATAGTTTATTTCAATGCTTTAAATGAGGGGCGTTTTTCATGTTCTTAACCCTTTTACACATATATAAATAGTTTATTTCACAGCTCTAAATGATGCGCGTTTTTCATGTTCTTAACCCTTTCCCATATATAGATATAGTTTATTTCACAGCTCTAAATGAGGGGCGCTTTTTATGTTCTAAACCCCTTTACACATATATATATATAGTATATTTCACAGCTCTAAATGATGCGCGTATTTTATGTTCTAACCCCCTTTACACGTATAGATATAGTTTATTTCACAGCTCTAAATAAGGGGCGTTTTTCATGTTCTTAACCCTTTCCCACATATAGACGATCTCTGAAGCCTCTACCTCAGATAACTTTTGATTTCATTGCAAAAAAAGGAGAAATTGCTCAAAACAAGCAAATTTCTCTTTTGCCACAAAGTGTTTTCAATAATCAACATTCATTATATAGAGATATTTCACATTTTATCTTAGATGTATTTTTAAAATCGTCAGATGCAGAATTGTTGTATGTCGGAAAGGCTTAAATACTTCTTTGACCTCCAACACATATGCTTTTCTCAGTGAGACGATTCCTTTGTGTACAACATAGGTTTTAATGAGTGCTTAGTTGAACACGTTGAGACAAATGGAGAAATTACTCGTTATGAATAATTTCTCCTTTTGTCCCGATGCTTTCATAGTCCATCTTCTGCTGAGGCATCAGTATGTAGAAAAGTGTTAATATATAAAAAAGATAGATAACCTGTTTTTTAACTTTTACAGAATGATAAAGTTAACAATAATACATTTTTTGACAAAACCAATCATATTTCCCTTAAGGCTTTCCCACTTGCAGACGCATTTTTGATGTTTTCCCAGCAGACAGCTATTTGTGAGAAACGATTAACTCTTTCCCACATATAGACTTTCTAACGCTTCTGCAGCAGACGATTTTCGAAATCAATGTGGCAACAGGAGAAATATGAGGAATTTCTCCATTCGCCACAAGGATTTCAACTATATTAAATAGCCATACAATCGTTTATAGAGATTTTCTATGTTTTCGACTTGACGATGTATTGTATGTGGGAAAGGGTTAAAAAAGCAATACGAATTCCAAGTTATAACCTCATCTTTCACCTCCTTCTTCAGTTATTGTTTTATCAATGTATCTTTGTCTTGATTTATTTTGAATGTTGCTCCGGTTAAGAATGCCGGCCACACTCTGATCATTGCTTGAACCGTAAGAGCTTGCTAAATGGGTCTTGAACGATTGGAGTCAATGCAACCCTTGAACTACAGCAGGTGGGGTGGTATTGGTTTCATACCTTATTATACCCCCAAAAAACAAAGGTTTTTTGGGGGGGTATATAGGAGTCACTGTGTCGGGCTGTATGTCTGTCTGTCTGTCGGTCGGTCGGTCGGAAGCCATATTTCGTCCGGCCTATATCATACAAACCACTGGGTGGAATTCAATAAAATTCAACATGAAGCTTCTATACCAAAAGGAAATGTGCATATCCTAAAGGGGTTACAATTGCATGTTATTTTACAGAGTTATGGCCCTTTTACTTATTAAGTAAGCCATATTTTGTTCGGCCTATTTCCTACAAACCACTGGGTGGAATTCAATAACATTGTACATGAAGCTTCTATACCAAGAGGAGATGTGCATACCGTAAAGGTCTTACAATTGCATATTATTTTACAGAGTTATGGCCCTTTTACTTATTAAGTTGTTGGTCATATTTTGTCCAAGCCATATTGTGTCCGGCCTATTTCATACAAACCACTGGGTGGAATTCAATAAAATTTTACATGAAGCTTCTATACCAAGAGGAGATGTGCATACCCTACAGGTCTTACAATTGCATGTTATTTTACAGAGTTATGGCCCTTTTACTTATTAAGTTGTTGGTCAGTCGGAAGCCATATTTTGAGTCAAGGTGCTGTTTTGGGGGTATTTATCATCTTCAGTGATATTTCTAGTTTATATTGGTTTTCATCTCAATGTAAATATAAGATGTTGAACTAGTGTCAATTTTCTCCTATCTGATGCAATATGACCTCAGCCGTTGAAAGACAGTGGTGTAGAGGTAGAGCGTCAGCCTCTCATACCAAAATTCACGGGTTCGAGTCCCATGATTAGCGGGTTCTAACTTTGGGGTTTGGGGCAATTACTTGTTAAGTCTCCAGGAAGCAGACATCGAGCGTGATTAATATAAGCTGAAAGCTTGTTTCATATTCGATGTAAAATAAATAAGTTATAAACAAAAAAGTGACATTTGTAAGGCAAAATGTGTTCCTGTAACTATTCCATTTTTATTCACGAATTCTTGTTAACCGGTAACTTAACCTTTTCCCACATACAGACACTTTGTGACGCTTCTGTGATATATTTACTCACAATAAAGACACTATATTTCTTCTATTCTTAAATTTAAGTTTACCAAGCAGTGGGGTTTTGGTCTTGCCTACATTTTCAATCAGAACAGTTTTGTATACGCTTTGTTTCATTAGGGTATTGGGTCTAGACCAAAAACGTACAGATAGGAAATAATTTATGTTTTATTAGAGTATCGCAGACCCTCATCAGAGCCTTCTGTTCTGGGTCTAGACTGAATACACAAACAGTCTAGACTCAGATCAGAGGGCTCATTTACCACATATATATTCTACGCAATCAGTATAGACTCGGGTATCGCATACCCTCATCAGAGCCTTCTGTCCTGGGTCTAGACTGCATACACAAACAGTATAGACTCAGATCAGAGGGCTCATTTACCATATATATACTACGCAAACAGTATAGACTCGGATCAGAGGGCTCATCTATCACATGTATATCATTATTAGCTATTGGATTTGTGAAACATGTATGACGTGTTATATGTAAAAAATTATGCGTGGAAACTTTATACTTGTAATTAAATATGAATTTTGTTTTTCATGGCACTGACACGTTCCATGGATTATTCAACTGTATTTTCGCTTTCGCTTTAAGTATGCAGCGGCTAATGTGAGTTTTTATCTCTATTTGGCCGCTGCAAGTACTATTTTGGTAGTTGGATTAGCCATGGGACGTATTATATGTAAATAATATTCATTTCTGACAGTTATTGTTCATGTGTGAGGTTGATGGGTGAACATGTGGGTGTATGAATGTTAATATTATTCTCATAACCATTTAATTGTGAATTTCATGTATACACATGTGCTTTTGTAAATCTTCAATTTATGGAGGAAATAAAGAAATATATTGGGTCTAGACCAAAAGCGTACAGAAGGGAAATAATTTATGTTTTATTAGGGTATCGCAGACCCTCATCAGAGCCCTCTGTTCTGGGTCTAGACTGCAAACACAAGCAGTATAGACTCAGATCAGAGGGCTCATTTACCACATATATATTCTAGGCAATCAGTTTAGACTCGGATGAGAGGGCTCATCTATCACATGTATATCATTATTAGCAATTTTATTTTTGAAACAGACTTCTATGCAAACAGTATACCGACAGTATAGACCAAAAACGTGCAGAAGGGAAATAATTTATGTTTTATTAGGGTATTGCAGACCCTGATCAGAGCCCTCTGTTCTGGGTCTAGACTGCATACACAAGCAGTATAGACTCGGATCAGAAGGCTTATTTACTACATATATATTCAACGCAATCAACATAGACTGGGATCAGAGGGCTCATCTATCACATGTATATCATTACAAGCCATTGTATTTGTGAAACAGACTTCTATGCAAACAGTATAGACCAACAAATACAGAAGGGAAATAATATATGTTTTATTAGGGTATTGCAGACCCTGATCAGAGCCCTCTGCTCTGGGTCTAAACTGCATACACAAGCAGTATAGACTCAGATCAGAGGGCTCATTTACCACATTTACAAAAGCTCTTACTGGAGTCTAATATTTTTGCATTCTTTTGGCAAAGGCAGGAACATTTTATATTAAGTAATGATAGTTGTTTATATTCTACATTTATAAAAACATATATAGAAACATCTACAATCATTCTTCTAGGGGATTTTTACTATCTTGAACTTTCTGTCTAGGGGATTTTGAGTACCCTGAACATATAGTCTAGGGGATTTTGAGTACCCTGTATTTTACACCTAGGGGATTTTGACTATCTAGCCATTTTTGAACCTAGGGGATTATGAGCTAGGGGATTTTGAGGTACACTCATATATATACATCAACGAGAAAAAAACTCTTTAATTTTCCTAAGTTAGGTCTCAGCATTTACAGCATTAGAAAAACAATTTCCAAATACAAACCCATGGCCAGATGTCAAAGACATATAGGATCTGACATGAGTTGTCAATTCATATATAGTTTTATTAAACGAGTTCAAGATTTTTTGTTATTAAGCGAGCCTGAGGCGAGCTTAATACCAAATTACTTGAACGAGTTTAATAAAACTGTTTATGAAATGACAAAGAATGTCAGATTATTTTTATCCCATGACGAAACACACAAAGAAAATCGGGTTTTCTAAACCTATTTTAATTTCGTCAGTAAACCGTAAACCATGCCACAAATAATTATTCCGAGGTCATATTCAGCTTAATTTATTAAAAGTTATAATAAATAACACTCATCAGATATAATATCTATCACATAAAGTCACTTATGAGGCGTATTTCGATAAAAATGTACTTAACGTTTACAATATTTCTAGATGAAATTTACGGGTTTTGGCGCCAAAGTGACGTCATTTTCCTAGTTTTATGTCATGTTATATTACACACGTTGTATATAAAGAAATACGTAATGGGTATAATACATGGGGTACAAGCATTGTCATGTGATAAATACGGAATATTACGTTGCGGTAGCGAGAAAAGGGTTTGTATTGCACTACAAGTAGCGTGGAAAAATCGATATCTTACGAAACCGAAGGTCGAGTAAGATATGGATTTTCCCATGCTACGAGTCGTGCAATACGAACACATTTATCGCTCCCGCAACGTAATATTCCTTTTATCATATACCTACGATCTATGAAGAGCGAAAAAACTAACAAATATATACAGATTCAATATATTTATATTGTGGATACAATTTTGTAATCTTGAAATGAAAAGGTGAATGGCGGATGAATATTTAATACAATACTTAGGCCACGCCCCTAGAAAGTATGCTAATACGTAAGTCCCTTCCCAATAACATTATCAAATTAAATTTCCATTGTTTTGTGGGAGAAAATGACAACATCATCTTTACTTGCGGGTTTTTATTAAATTTGACCCTAGGTTTTCGATACATACAATAGAAACAATTTTCATAAATAGTACTGGTTGTCTGCATATTGTACTACGTTGCTCAGATTCAAAACGGGAACCTCGCTGAAAGTAGTCCGCGCACTATCTGACGTCACAATCTTGTTTTTACACCGCATGTAGATACGGAATTTCAATCTGTCGTGGTGTATTTGCGCATGTCAATCTGCATGTATTTCCACCGGAAAATGTACAGGCATGTAATAAATACGGAAATTATTACGTGGCGGGAGCGAGAAAAGGGTTTGTATTGCACTACAAGTAGCGTGGAAAAATCGATATCTTACGAGACCGAAGGTCGAGTAAGATATGGATTTTCCCACGCTACGAGTCGTGCAATACGAACACATTTATCGCTCCCGTAACGTAATATTCCTTTTATTATATACCTACAATCTATGAGCAGCGAACATTTATTTAGTTTACATTTTATTAACGGTAAAATTAAGATTATGAAGGGCGGATGAATATCGCTTCAATGATTACGCCACGCCCCATAATGCATTCCAATACGTATGCCCCGCCCAATATCATCATCAAACCGGTCACGTCACTGTATGACGTCACAATCTTGTATTTACACCGCATATAGATACGGAATTTTAATCTGTCGTGGTGTATTTGCGCATGTCAATCTGTGTGTATTTCCACCGGAAAATAAACAGGCATATAATAAAACAATTTATCATACAAAAACAAAACAAACAACTAAACATATAGAAAGTCTTTGGTCTCGAGGATCTTGATTGATTGATTGTTTGTTTTTAACGCCGCTTTCAACATTTGTTCAGTTATATCACGGCGTTTGCTAGGTAAGTTACCAGCACTACTGGTCCATTTATCCTTAAACCAGCCTGTCAGTCGTAATGCTAACCCCGCAACGCTGAGTACCAAGGAGGGCAGCCATTACCACCATTTTGAAAGTCTTTGGTATGACACTCGAGGATCTAGATTTGTTTTCTTTGTCACGAGGCTCAGGCTTTCAAGGTAAGCATTTCGATTGATTGGCTTGTGTCAGGATAAATGGAGCAGTAGTACTGGTAACTTACCCAGGACATTTAGAGCTGTGAACATAAAATTAACTGAACAACTGTTGAAAGCGGCGTAAGACTAATAGAAGAAATATATTTGATGTCTCAAATTCATATAACCAATGCAGGACCCGTAAAGAGACTGTTCTAGGTCAAATAGTAAAATACATGTATCTAGAATCATGAGGTAGACCTAGGATGAAAGGAGCCCCTGTCCGACGCCCTGTATAACTGGAAGTGGTTTATATTTTTAGCACGGTATAGCAGTTTATCAGTGTTCTCAGAAATTTGACACAAATGCTGAGCTTGCTTATAATTTATAAGCAATGCATTATGACTGATTGTGCTGTCAAACGCTGTTTTGTATCAAGACACATAACAGCTATTTACTGATAGATATAATGAGGCTTAACGTAGTTTTCAACACTTTTTCAGGCATATCACGGCGGCTAGTGCACCCACTCAGGTTTTTCCTGGAGTGTTTTTACATTTTATAACATTGTTTAGGATATGGTTTTTGGTTCATAGTAGAAGTTGGTACCAGTATTTTACGCAATTGCTTTAATACGTTACATAAAATGGCATTCTCCAGCACTCGCCCAGTGCAATGCAATTGTTTACTGAATCATTCACACCAAGGAAATTCTTACACTATTCAGTTTTAATTGACTCAAGTATTGCCGAATATTCATATCCCCATATATGAGATGCGTAGCAAAAAAATGGTTTTACAATGGTATCAAATAATTTAAACGTTTTATAATGTGTAAAATATCCGAAAAACGTTTGATGATGGTGTATTCCATATATATATTTTTTCGTTTGAGACGCGAGTTTTATTTTTGCAGAGCAGTCCAAAGCCCTGGGAGAATAGCAAGCATTGATATTTATATATTGATGCAACTTTCACAATAACGTTATCATAAGTTCTTTTTTCACATTATCTAATATGACTCGGAGGTTCAATACCAGAGTTTACAGAACTATTACATGTCTGGCATATTGACTTCATAACATCGATGTTATATTACATTGATCGTATGTGTTCAATATTTCATGGCTAAATTTGATGATGGGCATTCCATACTGTCCCATGCCTAAGGACTACTGTACATGTTATGACAATATGTGTAACTAGTGTACTTTGTTCTGAACTATAGGATGGGAATTTATTACCATTCCTACTTTGTTCATAGTTTGACATTTACTCTCTCTCTGTCTCTCTCTCTGTCTGTCTCTCTCTCTGTCTCTGTCTCTCTGTCTCTGTCTGTCTCTGTCTCTGTGTATCTCTCTGTCTCTCTCTGTCTCTGTCTGTCTGTCTCTCTCTCTCTATCTCTCTCTGTCTCTCTGTCTCTCTCTGTCTGTCTCTCTCTCTCTCTCTCTGTGTCTCTCTCTCTCTCTGTCTCTCTCTCTCTCTCTCTGTCTCTGTCTCTCTCTCTGTCTCTCTCTCTCTCTGTCTCCCTCTGTCTCTCTCTCTCTCTCTCTCTCTCTCTCTCTCTCTCTCTCTCTCTCTCTCTCTCTCTCTCTCTCTCTCTCTCTCTCTCTCTCTCTCTCTCTCTCTCTTTCTTTCTGTACTTTATATTGTTAATACATTGTAATTAAGTATAATGTACATATAACTCTCCCTTGCAATTTGGAGAAAATAAAGATGTGAATAAATGAATGTGTCACAGTGATATTGTCTAAAGTCGGAAAGAATGTTCGGCGAGCTGGGGTTCGAACTATCAACCCCTGGATTGACAGCCCGCATTTCCCTAGTGTTTCCCTAATAAAAGTTTGTGAGTCAACAAGGTTACTACAGTTTTAGTTTTAAAATCCTTTACAAACCACTAGGCTAAATAACTTGATATAAAAATATTTGTCTGTATAATCATGCCCTCTTTATTTAACACCCTCCCCTCTTTTTTTTCTTTTTTTCAATATAGATGGATAGATAGATATTCTTAATTTCCTCCAAATTTGAAGAGCAAGTACATTTCATATTAATCATTATAAAAGTGAGAACATATATATGTATACACACACACACACACACACATATACACAAGCATACGAACAGTTATTGAAAACGGGGAAACAAAAACGTTATTTACAATGGTACAATGTACATGCAGTCAAGATATATTGCCCAATTCGTAAATCGCCTCGGACGAAACGAAACTCAGAGAAGACATATATGGACAGAAAAATGAGACATATGTATGAATAAACATTTGCAGGTTATGAATCTAAGTGAATATGTACAAGGCTGGCTATACGTTACATTTACGGACAGTGAAAAAATCAGTGTATGAATTAACATTTGCATGAAATAAATCGAAGTAAATATGTGAAAATATGTGCAGGTGTTGTGTGTGTGAAAGCTATTTTAAGCTTGGTTTATCTTTTGTTAAACATCTTTTGCTATTATATCCTCATATCAAATAATGCAATTGTGCTGAGTTTATTAATAAAGCCTTCTAAGTAATTTTCTAACAGGCAATGTCATTTACGCCATTTTCTGAATGTTCTAATTAAATAATTAAATGAGAATGATAACCATCCATGTTGTTTAAGATGATCATTCTATTCGTGATGACGTTATACAGTATTTTGCCTTTTCCCCAACCTATTCTTATTGCGTTCTTTTTCTAATACCAAACAGTTTAAGTCGATTAAATATCTGACATATTGTATAGATATTTATTTATTTCAACTTTTTCTACGCCATTTTTCTTCACCCTGTAAATGGCAATAGACAACGTTTGTCTATATACTTTGCTGTGTGATAACGTAGATTTAATATGAAACTATTTTCATATTATCTGTCACTCAGAGTTTTTATTTCGTTGACAGCATTTTACTTTCTTGTACATTTTCATATTGTCTTCCACTCAGAATGTTTGTTTCGTTGACAGCACTATTTTCATTTTGTTGGCGATCGGCATTTCCCTCTCCTTTGCTGTTGTCTATAACCAAATGGCTTTATAACCTATCACTTCCTGGGTTATAACGTATATCTTATAACACAATATTTTCATACTGAGGACGAATTGCGTTTTCCTCACCTGTGCTGTTTTCTATACCCAAATGGCTATACAACATATCATTTCCTGGGCGGTAACGTAGATCCTCATATTGGGATAAAGTCGGGTCTGAATTGTCTGAAAACAACATGAAATATAATGTTCGTTTGGTTTGGTGTATAATAATAATACTAATACTAATACTAATAATAATAATAATAATAATAATAATAATAATAATTATAAAGGCTTCATTTAGAGAGGACACTCCTTTGACATAGTACATGTATGCAAGTCAATCTTCCATGAGGGCCTCAAACATAAACAAAATAAAACGAAACATGAACAAACGTGTGTCACATATGAACAACTCAATAATGCAATTATACATACATGTATATACATATGGACTTAAAAGTTGTTATGTCCATTACTGTATCGTAGAACAGCCACAGATCATATAGTTTGTAAAGGTTCATGAAATACAATTATACTACAGTCATCATCGAATTAAGATTGGTAAATCCAACGTAAATATTGGGATTTGAAATGCTGAACAGACGTTGAGCTTTGGACATATGAAGGAAGGGGAACCGGAAAATATATATGTATTTCGATGTGTTTCCAAGTTAGGTTTTGGTGTATACAACTGGAATGTAGTAGCTGAACGTAAGAGTCTTGCATGAATATCAGACGTAAAAGTAAATTGAGTCCTTAGGTAATCAAGGGCATTTCCACAATCTTTTTTAAACATTTGAACGGCTTTATGATAAATAACTCGTTCTGGAAATGACTACCAATTAAGTTCAGCAAACATTAAAGATGAAGGGGTGGTAAACTCACAATGAAGGATTACCCTGGCAGCCCTGTTCTGAAGTTTCACTAATTTGTTTTCAAGATTATTTGTGAAGTTTCCCCAGATAACACAACACAAATCAATATGTGGAAGTATGTATGCATTATACAAACGTTTACGATTGTTATTTGAGAGAAATTATTTGATTCGTGATAAAATATAGAGATATGTATTACATTTCTTTATTACATTTTCAATCAGATCACCCACGAAAGACGGTTGTTAACTGTACTACCTAGCAATGAACCACTTGAGCAAGAAATAACTTATGAACTGGAATTCCTGGATTATTGTTAGCAATCTCACGATTGTTATGTCTCGAACTGATAAAAAATACTTTTGCTTTATCAGAGTTAATGGACATGTGATTAAACTGGCACCATTAATCTACGTGTAATAAGTCATTGGTAAGTGAGGCAACAAATACGTCGAGAGACTTTCTTTGAGTTGACAGTGCTGTGTCGTCAGCGAATATCTTTGCAACTGAACGTGAAGGAACTAAGGCAAATCATTAATGTAGATTAGGAATAGTATCGGACCGAGGACAGAACCATGAGGAACGCCGGCTACGACTTCCCTAGGAGTTGATTGTTCTCCAGAGATAAAATGTATTTTGATTTCTAGTAATAAGATAAGACTTAAACTAGTCTAAAGCATTACTATGTAACCCATACATTAAAAGTTATTGTAGTAATATATCAGGGTTAACTAAATCACAGGCTTTGGATAGATAAAAAACTAATTAAAGAACCAACAATTTCGTGTTTGTTTATAGCTGTGATCAAGTCATCTAGAATCTTTATAAGAGCCGTATTCGGCATATTCAAAGACATTAAAATTTACGTAGAACAATTTTTTATAATACAAAGCTTACCTGTCATTGGATTGTTATTTTACTAGATCGTGCTACATTTCAACACATTTATACCACAATCATTGGATTGTTATTTTACTTGACCGTGCTACATTTCAACTCATTTATACCACAATAATTGGAGTGCTATTTGACTAGACCATGCAACATTTCAACACATTTATACCACAATCATTGGATTGTTATTTTACTAGACCATGCTAGATTTCAACACGTTTATACGACAGTCATTGGATTGTTATTTTACTAGACCGTGCTACATTTGAACACATTTATACCACAATCATTGGATTGTAATTTAACTTGACCGCGCTACATTTCAACATATGTATACCACAATAATTGGAGTTTTATTTAACTAGACCATGCAACATTTCAACACATTTATACCACAGTCATTGGATTGTTATTTTACTAGACCATGCTACATTTCAAGAAATGTATACGACACTCATTGGATGGTTATTTTAATAGAGCGTGCTACATTTCAACACATTTATACGACAGTTATTGGAGTTTTATTTTACTAGACCGTGCTCCATTTTAACACATTTATACCTCAATCATCGGATTGTTATTGTACTAGATCGTGCTACATTTCAACACATTTATACGACAGTCATTGGATTGTTATTTTAATAGACTGTGCTATATTTCAACACATTTATACGACAGTCATTTGAGTGTTATTGTAAAAAACCTTGCAACATTTCAACACATTTATACGACAGTCATTGGATGATTATTTTACTTGACCGTGCTTCATTTCAACACATTTATACCACACTCATTGGATTGTTATTTTACTTGACCGTGCTACATTTAAACACATTTATACCACAATAATTGAAGTGTTATTTTCTAGACCATGCAACATTTCAACACATTTATATCACATTCATTGGATTGTTATTTTACTAAACCATGCTACATTTCAACACATTTATACGAAAATAATTGGATGGGTATTTTAATAGACTGTGCTACATTTCAACACATTTATACGACAGTCATTGGAGTGTTATTTTATAGACTGTGCTACATTTCAAAACATTTATACCACAATCATCGGATTGTTATTTTACTAGATCGTGCTACATTTTAACACATTTATACGACAGTCATTGGATTGTTATTTTAATAGACTGTGCTATATTTCAACACATTTATACGACAGTCATTTGATTCACATTTTACTAGACCGTGCCACATTTCAGCACATCTATACCACAATCATTGGATGATTATTTTACTTAACCGTGCTACATTTCCACTCATTTATACCACAATCATTTGATTCACATTTTACTAGACCGTGTCACATTTCAGCACATCTATACCACAATCATTGGATGATTATTTTACTTGACCGTGCTACATTTCAACACATTTATACCACAATCATTGGATGATTATTTTACTTGAACGTGCTTCATTTCAACACATCTATACCACAATCATTGGATGATTATTTTACTTGACCGTGCTACATTTCAACACATTTATACCACACTCCTTGGATGATTATTTTACTTGACCGTGCTTCATTTCAACACATTCATACCACAATAATTGGAGTGTTATTTTACTAGACCGTGCTTCATTTCGACACATTTATACCACAACCATTGGAGTGTTAATTTACTAGAAGGTGCTTCATTTCAACACATTTATACCACAATCATTGAAGTGTTATTTTACTAGACCGTGCTACATTTCAACACATTTATACCACAATCATTGGATTCACATTTTATTAGACCGGGCTACTTATCATCACAATAATGAGAAAGACAGATCAGAAGCATACTTCAATTAAGATATTTGTTCAACCATTTTACTGTTTTAATTGGTTTTGTGAAGCCTGTTCCCGCAGCTTAGAGCATTGCCAGCAAATGTATAGACGCCAGCTCAAAAGGCTCTAAACTGTTGACCTCTAAACACAACATTTTGTTAAAATCTCGTTTATGGTAGTTGTGTATCTAGTCATGTGTTAGAATAGACATAAATGACGAATTGTCTAGATATTTCGTAAAATTATTTAACTCGATATGTATAACATATCTAAAACAATAATGAGAGGCACCATAACAAATATTAATTTATTCTTTCTTAATCGTGAGAATCGGAGTTTTGACTCTAAATACATTATAGAAGGTTTTAAGACCAGATATTACAAGTTACTAAATATCAGAGTCCATCGGAGAAAGAATAAAGTATATATTTGGACAATCCAAAGACGCAAAGCAATACCTACTTTATTATATTAAAGTGACATTTCAATATACGGTAAATGTGTACATCTGAAATGAACACATTTTAAATGTCAGTTAAGGCAAATACTCTTTTTAACAACTGTCTTTAGACCTTTCAAGCTGTTAGCTTTAAAATCACTACATTCTCTTAAACATTACAATAAATAACATGTTAATATAAAATGTAATTTACTGATAAACGAAGTATATTCAAAAGTGAACTATACAATGCTTAAAGAATAACAATACTCATTATTTCTATTTATCTATGGGTGAATGTACCTGTATTTCCTTGCTCATTCGAGTCTTCATGATTGTCCGACTTCTGACATAGGTGCTGTTTTCTTCTGTAACACACATACATATATACGTATTAGAATTCACTGATTCGATTAATGAATTTCTCTCTCTTTCATTTTTTTGTGTTTCTATATCTTTCTCTCTATGTCTGTCCTTTTCTCTCAGTGTATATATAGATATCTCTCTTTCTATCTCTTCTTCTGTCTTTCTGTCTGACGCCCTCTCAATTTCCATCTCCAAGTCTCTCTCTCTCTTTTTATCCCCTATTTCTCTCTTTTTTCCCTCCTTCTATCTGTATATGTCTCTCGCTTTCTTCCTCTATTTCTCTCTGTCTTTGTTTCTGTCTCTGTCTCTGTCTCTGTCTCTGTCTCTCTCTCTCTCTCTCTCTCTCTCTCTCTCTCTCTCTCTCTCTCTCTCTCTCTCTCTCTCTCTCTCTCTCTCTCTCTCTCTTGCTTTCATTATGTCTCTCTATCCAACTCTCTATCCTTTTTTCTCTCTTCCCCTCTTGCTCTCTCTATTATTCGATCACACACTGTTTCTCTCTCTCTCTCTCTCTATTTTCTTCTCTCTCTCTCTCTCTCTCTCTCTCTATCTCTCTCTCTCTCCTCTCTCTCTCTCTCTATCTCTCTCTCTCTCTATCTCTCTCTATCTCCTCTCTCCTCTCTCTCTCTCTTCTCTCTCTCTCTCTCTCTCTCTCCTCTCTCTCTCTCTCTCTCTCTCTCTCTCTCTCTCTCTCTCTCTCCCCCCTCCCCTGGGGTCTATTGTTTTACATAGACTCATATAGAGAAAAACTTAAAAAATATTTTCTAAAAGTAGAGGGCCCCGGCCTTTGGTGTTTGGTATGTAGCATCATCTAGTGGACCTCTACTAAATTATTCAAATTATAGCCCTGGGGTAAAAAATGACCCCATCCCGGGTTCACTTGTTTTACATAGACTCATATAGGGGGAAAACTTCTTCTCTAAAAGTACAGGGCCCAGGCCTTTGATATTGGGTATGTAGCATCATCTAGTGGACCTCTACCAAGATTATTCAATTTATAGCCCTGGAGTCAAAATGACCCATCCCCTGGGGTCTAATGTTTTACAAAGACTCATATAGAGAAACAACTGTAAAAATCTTCTTGTCTGAAGAGTAGAGGGCCCAGGCCTTTGATATTTGGTATGTATCATCGTTTGTTTTTCTACAAACGACTTCTCCTCCTAAACCAATTAACCAAATTCAAAATAATTTTACAGGAAAGTTTCTTGGATGGAATTCTTTCAAACTTGTTCAAAGAATTATATTCCATGCAGAACTTTGGTTGCCACGGCAACACAAATGGTAAAATTAACCAAAACTTAAAAAATCTTCTTGTCTCAAAGTAGAAAGCCTAGGCCTTTGATATTTGGTATGTAGCATCATTTAGTGGACCTCTCCCAAGCTTGTTCAAATTATAGCCCTGGTATAAAAATATGACCCCTCTCCGGGGGTCACTTGTTTTACATAGACTCCCTTAGGGCAAGCTATACCCTGCTTGATTTGACCCTATTTTAGCTTCAAATGAAAAGTATTGTGACCGATCGCAGACAATCTTGCCGCGAAAAAAGCTCCCTCTTTTGGACACCAATCTCCCTAAAAAAAATATCAAATCTCCCTATTTGGCTTCAGGAAAATATCCCATGTCTGAACTCATATACGGACTTTTTTTTAAAAATCTTCTCGTCTAAAAGTAGAAGGCCAAGGCCTTTGATATTTGGTTTGTAGCATCAGTGTGGACTTCTGCTAAGATTGTGCCAATTATAGCCCTGGAGTAAAAAATTACCCCACCCCGAGGGTCACTTGTTCTCCATAGACTCATAGAGATTTGTTTTTAAAAATCTTCTAAAAATAGAGGGCCCAGGCCTTTGATATTTGGTATGTAGCATCATCTAGTGGACCTCTACCAAGATTTTCAAATTATAGCCACGGGGTCAAAAATGACCCCTCCCCGGGGAAACATGTTTAAAAATCTTCTTGTCTAAAAGATATTTGGTATGTAGCATCATCTAGTGGACCTCTACCAAGATTTTTAAATTATAGCCCGGTGGTCACTTGTTTTCCATAGACTCATATAGGAGAAAGAACACTGAAAAATCAGGTGAGCGATATAGGACCATCATGGTTATCTTGTCTCTTTTTCCGTCTGTCTGTCTCTCTTGTTAACTCTCATTTTTCTCTATTCTGTCTGTATCTCTCCATTCCTTCCGCTATTCTGATAACTTATCACAAGAAAATTTAGTTTGTCTTTCTTAAACAGTTACATACCTGAGTATTAGAACAGCAGCTATCACTAATACAATTAATGCCACACATCCAATACTACCGATGACTACACCAACGATAGTTCCCGTATTAGTAGGTTCTTGTCCGGTGGATAGAGCTGGAAATATAGAAAGTACAAATTAAAAGTTTTGCCTTCATTATTTTAATAATTCAAAATTAAATCATCATATAACTTTTTTTATTCTGTCGTTAATTCACTGTTGGTATTATTTAATTTGCTGTGTTTGTAAATTCAATCAACAACTTCGAATAGTAAAGAAATCAATATACAGTATAACCTATTTCAAAGAAAAGTACACAATATGTATTAATTGAACATGCAAAAGAAAATAATAAATCATAACGAATAATAAGCAGATAAACTGTAACCTTTTGAGATTATTTTATTTTAAAAATGTACCAGTGAATCGCCGGACATAGATTTGTTAACATTTTGATATTTACTTTCAGAGCAGGTCCGGCTAGTGAAGCCGACCAAACATCCATACTGACAGGCTCCATCCGCTTTATGGCACCATTTCACTTCATTCTCGTCAACATCACACCCCACACTACATACCTCGGTACAACTACTACCGTAAAAACCAGCTTTACAAACGTCACAGGCTCCTGTCGTTTTCACACAATTCAATCCACCGTCAGTCTGCAAACAGTTGAGGCTACATTGATGTTCACATTTTTCTCCAAAATAGCCGGATCTGCATTCATTGCATGCTCCTGTGGTTTTGTGACATTGTAACATGTTGTTTCTTATTTCTGAACAATTTGAAGCTACGCCACACCCCCCCCCCCCCCCCCCCCCCCCCCCCCCCCCCCACACACAACCCCCCCCCCCCCCCCCCCCCCCCCCCCCCCCATCACATTTGGCTCCCCACCATTGAGTTACACAATCGCCGTTGCATACGCCATTGCTTTGGTTACATTGACCTAGAGGTACGCAATTTTCCGAGCACTGGACACACTCGTTGTTGTCTATATAACTGCCTTCTCCACACGGACAACATCCGGGTCCATAAGGATACCACGTTGGATTATTACAGCTAACACAATTATCTGCAATTTGATTTGAACATCTGAGTTCGTCACAGTCGCATGAAAGACTGTTGGGATTACCCACTGAACTATATATATATTCAGCACATGTCGTACAGAAATCAAGGTTACTGCATATTGAACACGAATCCATACAAGCATGATTACATATGACTCCGTTATATCCATCAATACAGGCTGTGCATTGATCGACCGTGGTACATGTTTTACAATTAGAAGGACATTTTTCACAGGCTTGGTAATTCGAAACTTTGAAATATCCATCGATGCATTCATGACAGTTATCGGACCAGACACACATTTTACATCCATCCGCACATTTAATACACGTGAATGTGTCTAAGTAAAATCCAGAAGAGCAAGAAGAACATGAAGTGATACCTGAATCTGAACATGTAGTACAGCTTACGTTACATGGTACACACAAGGAGCCCGACAAGTGAAAACCAGTTCCACATTCAGAACATACACCCGTGGTTTGATCACATTCTAAACAATTATCAATGCTACATTCAGAGTCACATGTTGGTCCATAATATCCAGATTGACAGGCAGTACACGAAGAAATGGAGCTACACGATGTACATGTAGCAGGACATGACGCTATGCATGCACCGTTAGTCTGAAAACATTCATTGTTTACACATGATGTTCCAATACATTCCTGTTCACATGTATCACCATAATATCCAGCTTGACATTCCGATAAACATCTCCCATCATAATCACACTCTTTTGTCTTACAGTTTGGTTGACATTCGTTTGTACAACTTCTACCGTAAAATCCAGTTTGACAGCCGTCGGTACATACTTCACTCTGAGAACATTTGCTGTTTAAACAATTAGACGGACATGGATACTGGCACCTTGGACCATACAATCCCACATTGCATTCTTCACAGGAACCGGTTAAACTAATACACCTGTTTGTTTTACATCCAGTCGGACAGATTTCCGAGCAAACTGATCCCCAATAACCATCTACACAAGAACTGCACTGTATTCCTGATGAACATTTAACACATTTACCTGGACATCCTTTATATTGTCCATTGTCATTATAATATCCAGCTGTACAAACTCTACAGTCTGTATAACTTTCACAAAAATCACAGCCTGCAGCACAAGCAGAACACGACCCCGGGTCTGTAACTAACCAGAATCCAATAGCACACTGGTCACATCTAGTGGTATCATAACAGTTAAAACAGTTTAGTTGACATACAACACATCCATCGTTTGTAAGGTAATAACCGTGACTACAGGTATAACATATGTCACCTTGGCAGGTTTGACAATTATTACACGAACCTTGAACTGAAACTGAGAAACAAAGACATTTGCAAGGCATCGTATGTTGTGTGTATTACAAGAAATTATATCACGGTAGTATATTCTTCATATGTCACATAGAAATATCTTATAACAATTATTTGCGTAACGACTAAATAAGGTTACTGTTTGGTTTGTCGTTTCTTGCATATCATGATTGTTTAGGTATTTACAATAAAGGAAAGCGCTATACTACGATTTATATTCATGCAGTTTATGTTCATGTTTTTATATTGCTACTAACTGATCATTGAACATCGAAATAATTAATATGTAAAATATGATAAATATTACAATGTTTACCTATCGCAGTAAAAACACAAATGAATCTTGTGAAATTACACCCCGTCATCAGGCTGTTGAAAATATCGTGAGGTACAACCAAACTACAAAAATAAAGAAATAGGTGTATTATCTATTTAGAACTTGAATAAAAAAATTACTGACATTTTTAAAAGTTAAAAACTATCAGAAATAAAGTTTCGATGTTAGCGTAGTTGTGTTTTGCTATGATATATTTTGACAAATTCGAAATAAGATATATTAACAAAGTAATCATTTCAAATTAAAAATTGGGAAAAACGATATGTTAATACAGTCAATGTTTATATTATAAATATAATGCTTTTCATGTCAGCGTTTTACTCTTTAACCATTTACAACATACATACACATTTCCTGCAACAGACAATTCCTTAAAACATTGAAGTAAACGAATCGTTAAACTCGTTTCGAGATAGTTAGCATATGAAGTCAAACATGTATTATATATCAATGTCGAGTATATCAGTTAAGTGTCCCTTCACTGTTCAGTTAAATGTCCCTGCTACGTTCAGTTAAGTGTCCCTGCACCGTTCAGTTAAGTGTTCCAGCAACTTTCAGTTAATTTCCCTGCAGTTTTCAGTTAAGTGTCCCTGCATCGTTCAGTTAAGTGTCCCTGAACCGTTCAGTCAAGTGTCTCTCCACCGTTCAGTTTACTGTACCTATACCGTTCAGTTAAGTGTCCCTGCACTGTTCAGTTAAGTGTCCCCGCACCGTTCAGTTAAGTATCCCTGCACTGTTCAGTTAAGTGTCCCTACACTGTTCAGTTACGAGTCCCTGCAACTTTCAGTTAAGTGTTTACGCAATGGTTCAGTTAAGTGTCCCTACACTGTTCAGTAAATTGTCCCTGTACCGTTCAGATAAGTGTTTCCGTCACCGTTCATTTAAGTGTTTTCGCCTACGTTCAGTTAAGTGTTTCAGCCACTGTTCAGTTAAGTGTTTCCACCATCGTTCAGTAAAATGTCCCTCCACTGTTCAGTTAAGTGTCGTTGCACCGTTTAGTTAAGTGTCCCGTCAGCGTTCAGTTAATTGTCTCTACACCGTTCATTTAAGTGTCCCTGTACCGACGAGTAAATTGTCCCTGCACCGTTTAAGTGAAGTGTTCCTGCATCGTTCATGTAAGTGTTCCTGCAACGTTCAGTTAAGAGTCCTTACACCGTTCATTTTAGTGTTCCTGTACCGTAAAGGTAAATTGTCCCTACACCGTTTAGTTAAGTGTTCCTGCACTATTCAATTAAGTGTTCATGCAATGTTCAGTTAAGAGTCCTTACACCGTTCATTTTAGTGTTCCTGTACCGTAAAGGTAAATTGTCCCTACACCGTTTAGTTAAGTGTTCCTGCACTGTTCAATTAAGTGTTCATGCAACGTTTAGTTAAGTGTCCCTGCACCGTTCAGTTAAGCGTCCCTTCATCGTTCAGTTAAGTGTCCCCGCACCGTTTAGTTAAGTGTCCCTGCACCGTTCAGTTAAGCGTCCCTTCATCGTTCAGTTAAGTGTCTCTGCATCGTTCGGTTAAGTGTCTCTGCATCGTTCAGTTAAGTGTCTCTGCATCGTTCAGCTAAGTGTCTCTGCATCGTTCAGTTAAGTGTCTCTGCATCGTTCAGTTAAGTGTCTCTGCACCGTTCAGTTAAGTGTCCTGAAACCCTTCAGGTAAATGCCTCGGCACCGTTCAGTTAAGTGTCATGTAGCCCGTCAGTTAAGTGTCCCTGCACCGTTCAGTTAAGTGTCTCTGTAACCCTTCAGGTAAGTGTCCCGGCACCGTACAGTTAAGTGTCCTGTAACTTGTCAGTTAAGTGTCCTGTTAACCATCAGTTAAGTGTCACTGCATCGTTTAGTTAAGTTTGTCCCGTCACCGTTCAGTTAAGTGTCCCTGCACCGTTCAAGTAAGTGTCCCGTCATCGTTCAGTTAAGTGTTCCTGCACCGTTCAGGTAAGTGTCCCGTCATCGTTCAGTTAAGTGTCCCCGCACCGTTCAGTTAAGTGTCCCTGCACCGTTCAGTTAAGTGTCCTGTAACTTGTCAGTTAAGTGTCCTGTTAACCTTCAGTTAAGTGTCACTGCATCGTTCAGTTAAGTGTTTCCGCCAACGTTCAGTTAAGTGTCCTCTCACCGTTCAGTTAAGTGTCATATTACTTTTGCACCGGTCAGTTAAGAGTGTCCCGTCACCGTTCAGTTAAGTGTCCCTGCACCGTTCAGGTAAGTGTCCCGTCATCGTTCAGTTAAGTGTCCCCGCACCGTTCAGTTAAGTGTCCCGGCACCGTTCAGTTAAGTGTCCTGTAACTTGTCAGTTAAGTGTCCTGTTAAGCTTCAGTTGAGTGTCACTGCATCGTTCAGTTAAGTGTTTCCGCCAACGTTCAGTTAAGTGTCCTCTCACCGTTCAGTTAAGTGTCATATTACTTTTGCACCGGTCAGTTAAGAGTGTCCCGTCACCGTCCAGGTAAGTGTCCCTGCACCGTTCAGGTAAGTGTCCCGTCATCGTTCAGTTAAGTGTCCCGCACCGTTCAGTTAAGTGTCCCTGCATCGTTCAGTTAAGAGCCCCTGCACCGTTCAGTTAAGTGTCCCTGTACCCTTCAGTTAAGTGTCCCTGCACCGTTCAGTTAAGTGTCCCTGCAACCTTCAATTAGGTGTCCCTGCACCGTTCAGTTAAGAGCCTCTGTACCGGTCAGTTAAGTGTTCCTGCACTGTTCAGTTAATTGTCTCTGCACCGTTCAGTTAAATGTCCCTACACTATTCAGTTAAGTGTTCCTACACCGTTCAGTTAAATGTCCCTGCACCGTTAAATTAAGTGTCCCTACACCGTTCAGTTAAGTGTCCCGGAACCGTTCGATTAAGTGTCCCGTTACCGTTTAGTTAAGTGTTTCCGCCATCGTTCAATTAACAGTTAAGTATACCTGCACCGTTCAGTTAAGTGTTTCCGCCATCGTTCAGTTAAATGTTCATGAACCGTTCAGTTAAGAGCCTTTGCACCGTTCAGTTAAGTGTCCCTGCACCGGTCAGTTACCGTCAGTTAAATGTCCCTGCACTGTTCAATTAAGTGTCCCTGCACTGTTCAGTTAAGTCTCTCTGCACTCTTCAGTTAAATGATCCTGCACTGTTCAGTTAAGTGTCCCTGTACCGGTCAGTTAAGTGTCTATGCACCGTTCAGTTAAATGTCCCTACACTGTTTAGGTAAGTGTCCCTGCACCGTTCAGTTAAATGTCCCTGCACCGTTCAGTTAATGTCCCTGCACTGTTCAGTTAAGTGTCCCGGCACTGTTCAGTTAAGTGTCTCTGCATCGCTCAGTTAAATGTCTCTGCACTGTTCAGTTTAGTGTCCCTACACCGGTCAGTTATGTTTTCCTGCATCGTTCAGTTATGTGTCCTATGTGTCCCTATACCGTTCAGTTAATTGTCCCTGCACCGTTTAGTTGCGTGGCCCTACACTGTTCAGTTAAATGTCCCTACACTGTTCAGTTAAGTGTCCCTGCACCGGTCAGTTAAGTGTCCCTGTACCGTTCAGTTAAGTGTCCCTACACCGTTCAGTGAAGTTTCCCTGTACCGTTCAGTTAAGTGTACCTGTACCGTTCAGTTAAGTGTCCCTGGACCGTTCAGTTAAGTGTCCCTGCACCGTTCAGTTGAGTGTCCCTGCACCGGTCAGCTAAGTGTCCCTGTACCGTTCAGTTAAGTGTCCCTGCACCGTTCAGTTAAGTGTCCCTGCACCGTTTAATTAAGTGTCCCTGTACCGTTCAGTTAAGTGTCCTTGTACCGTTCAGTTGAGTGTCCCTGCATCGTTCAGGTATTTGTTCCTGTATCGTTCAGTTAAGTGTCCCTGTATCGTTCAGTTTAGTGTCCCTGTATCGTTCAGTTAAGTGTCCCTGTATCGTTCAGTTATGTGTCCCCGCACCGTTCAGTTATGTGTCCCTGCACCGGTCAGCTAAGTGTCTATGCACCGTACAGTTAAATGTCCCTACACTGTTCAATTAAATGTCCCTACACTGTTTAGTTAAGTGTCCCTGCACCGTTCAGTTAAGAGCCTCTGTACCGTTCAGTTAAGTGTCCCTGCAACGTTGAATTAAGTGTCCCTGTACCGTTCAGTTAAGTGTCCTTGTACCGTTCAGTTAAGTGTCCCTGCATCGTTCAAGTATGTGTTCCTGTATCGTTCAGTTAAGTGTCCCTGTATCGTTCAGTTTAGTGTCCCTGTATCGTTCAGTTAAGTGTCCCTGTATCGTTCAGTTATGTGTCCCCGCACCGTTCAATTATGTGTCCCTGCACCGGTCAGCTAAGTGTCTATGCACCGTACAGTTAAATGTCCCTACACTGTTCAATTAAATGTCCCTACACTGTTTAGTTAAGTGTGCCTGCACCGTTCAGTTAAGAGCCTCTGTACCGGTCAGTTAAGTGTTCCTGTACCGGTCAGTTAAGTGTCTATGCACCGTTAAGTTAAATGTCCCTACACTGTTCAATTAAGTGTCCCTGCACCGTTCAGTTAAATGTCCCTGCACTGTTCAGTTAAGTGTCCCGGCACTGTTCAGTTAAGTGTCTCTGCACCGCTCAGTTAAATGACCCTGCACTGTTCAGTTAAATGTCCCTGCACTGTTCAGTTTAGTGTCCCTACACCTTTAGTTGCGTGTCCCTACACTGTTCAGGTAAATGTCCCTACACTGTTGAGTTAAGTGTCCCTGCACCGTTCAGTTAAGTGTCCCTACACTGTTCAGTTAAGTGTACCTGCACCGTTCAGTTAAGTGTCCCTGTACCGTTCAGTTAAGTGTCCCTGTACCGTTCAGTTAAGTGTCCCTGCATCGTTCAGGTATGTGTTCCTGTATCGTTCAGTTAAGTGTACCTGCACCGTTCAGTTAAGTTTCCCTGTACCGTTGAGTTAAGTGTCCCTGTACTGTTCAGTTAAGTGTCCCTGCATCGTTCAGGTATGTGTTCCTGTATCGTTCAGTTAAGTGTCCCTGTATCGTTCAGTTTAGTGTCCCTGTATCGTTCAGTTAAGTGTCCCTGTATCGTTCAGTTTAGTGTCCCCGCACCGTTCAGTTATGTGTCCCTGTATCGTTCAGTTAAGTGTCCCTGTACCGTTCAGTTAAGTGTCCCTGCATCGTTCAGGTATGTGTTCCTGTATCGTTCAGTTAAGTGTCCCTGTACCGTTCAGTTAAGTGTCCCTGCATCGTTCAGGTATGTGTTCCTGTATCGTTCAGTTAAGTGTCCCTGTATCGTTCAGTTTAGTGTCCTCGCACCGTTCAGTTATGTGTCCCTGTATCTTTCAGTTAAGTGTCCCGGCACCCTTCAGTTTAATGCATATATATTCTGTTTTGACATTAACAGATGTCCACAGATGTCTATATAAAAAAGAGTAAACAGCTATTTTCCCTACAATATCAATTATTTGTAAACCAAACTCTATGTTGTATGTACGCAACATAGTTCTTTTAAATACCAACCACATAGGGTTAGGGGGTCAACATAGAATTTAAGAACATGCAAAACATCCTTTACCTAGAGTCATATATTAGTTGTGACCTGTTATAAATTATTTCTTATAATAAATATGTTAAAAGTACCAGGATCCTATTTGAAAATAGGATAAATAAATCGTAATAGAGAAGTTAACTTACTTGTATTATTCCTGTGGGTGTTGAATATATATATTCCTCTGGGTAAATACCGCATATTCGTTCAAACTAACCACATGCATTTATTAGGCAATGTCTACTTTGTTTTGAACCCGGAAGTTTTCACAACTTAACTATTACACATTTTAAATGTTTTTTTAACCTTTAACTAGTATAAGAACAACATAAGGACCGAAATGTAACATTTATAATACACATTGTTATTTCAGGGATAAATTTGTCTTCGGATGTCAAAAACATCACTGTCATGCTGCTGCACAATGGATTCCTGTCCGTTTTCGTTAATTAATATATACATATTAGTGACAAATTATGTAAATTGTGCGCTGAAATCGGACAAGGGTAACCACACAATTGGGTTTAACCCACTGTGTCTAAAAATAGACTGGTCTGACAGCTTTTTAGTATTATGGAAAATATCAGATTCACAAATAATTGTTAAAGTTGGTATTCTTTCCTACATTGCGGTTTTAAAATTACGACCAGCAGTACTGGATTTTCCCCCCAGAAACGTCGTGACATCATTGAATTTCTGTAGAAAAAAACGTAAAGCAACACTTAAATATTTCTATATTTGTAGTTTATATACGACTTTTAGAAACATCATGGGAAAAAGAGTAATTGTAGAATTAAGCAATATCTCGCGTTCTCAGTTGCAATCCGACAATGATGTATAATGGTTACATTACTGGTCTGTACATTGTCTAAACTCGCGTTCTCAGTTGTTTTCCGACAATGATGTATAATGGTAACATTACTGGTCTGTACATGGTCTTAACTCGCGTTCTCAGTTGCTTTCCGACAATGATGTATAATGTTTACATTACTGGTCTGTACATTGTCTAAACTCGCGTTCTCAGTTGCTTTCCGACAATGATGTATAATGATTACATCATTTGTCTGCACATTGTCTATATCTCGCGTCTCAAATTTACTTATTATGTCTTCAATACTAGCATACATGAACACACCTTTCTCCCATTAAGCTTTTAGATAAGCATACATAGTTCCCCTTTGATTATGGAAAATGAATGTCCATGAACGCCTGAATACACTGCATTAGTAGATGGTGGTTCAGCACTACTGATCATATCATAACTCGCTACTTTTCCATATGTTTAGTACATCCCGGTTATAACACGACCGTATACAAATTATCAGAACGCACATTGCACAACTGCCAGCCGATTTAGCCAATAACATTGCAGCTTTTGCCAAGCGCTAGCTGACCGCTTGTTGTGTAAGGACACTATGTGAAGGCTTCATTTAGTATGACGTTTACGACGATTCAGCTCTTTAAACTGTGTAGATACCACACCCATCCTTGGATCCCGTATATAAACATATGTACCATTAAGTCTTGTTCTTTTTTAATCAACTGCAATAGCGGAATCTGTTTTTATTTGAAATAAGTAAACTGTAAAAGGGTCAAATCAGTGAAGCGTGTAGCACCCGCAGGCGGGGCACTTGTTATTTCATGCTTTTATCCACTGATGAGGTGATAGGGTTAACACTTTTCCCACATACAACAAAACTTTGAAAACATCTTGCAAAAGTGTGAAAACACCCTATAACTGAAACAACAAATATTGAATAAAGATGAAACAATGTGGCAATAGGAGAAATTGATCATCATGCGCAATATCTCCTTTTGTCACAATGTTTTCAAAATGTGATTACTGCAGAGGCAACATAAATTGTCTGTTTGTCAAATAGGGTAAAGACCAAGTAATCAGTGAATAATTTGACTCTATAAAACTTAATGTTTTTAATTAACAGTGACTATGTTAGGATATAATAAACTGGAAAAGGTTTTATAGCAAATGATAACAATTATTGGTTCTCTCTTCTAGAGACTCTTAAAGTCGGTCTTCGTTTCTGTCCGTTTGTTTGTTTGTTTGTTTGTTTGTGGCAAGCGTAGCTCCAAAACTATTCAACGGATTTCGACCAAACTTGGTAGGGATGAAGGGTCTAGGCTCTAGTTGTTCCTTTTGTAGTATGGTCGCCATAGAAACCACCGTTCCTATAGAAACGGGCGAAAACCGTTGTGTAGCCCATCAGTTGCTACATCGAATGATCGTCCCGATTTTTGATCCGTCTCTTCGTTTTCTTAATATTTGAGTTGCCGTAAGGGGTACCATTTCCCCGGAAAACACAGACACGTCAAAGCGAAATATTTCCACACAAAAAGAAATGGTTTCCTATTACCTGATCGCTGATTGGCTAAAAATCCGGACACGACCAAATATCGACCAACCAGAGAGCACTTCACATAACCATTACAACTTCCGTTTCCCGTACTTTTACACGAGGAGAAGAAATATTCAAGTGAATTTGACGCTGTTCTTGCGACAACTCGATAGCTTGTTTCATTATTAGTGCGGTGTCGTGAGAGTAGAGACAAGAGAGAACCATCGTCGCAGTATGCTTGTTAAATCGGATATCTTATTTATAATACAAACAGCATTTGTATGTATGTATATTTTATATACATCTCTTATTATTAATTATGCTAGTACCTGTCATATAAATGATAAGTTGAACAATATATGTTTTTTAACCCTTTCCAACATACAACAATTTTTCAGCAGACAATATTGAAAACATCTAGGCAACAATTTAGAAATTCTTAATGAATTGAAGTTCAATTAATGAATATAGTTGAAATCATTGTGGGAAAATTACAAAGATTTTGCGATCAGTGTCATTTGAGATTCACTCTGACTGTATTTGAAGGAGCCTTTTCTTCACTTAACTCTTTCCCACCTGCAGAGGCATTTTGACGCAATAGCAGCCGACGACCTCTGAAAACATTATGGCCAAATGTGAAATTGCTCATGATGAGAATTCTTTCCTTAGGTCACAATGTTTTCAACTTTATTTAACAATTAAGCTATCTTTATGGAGATTTTTTAAGTTTTTGTCACTATGTCTTCAAAGTGGTTTGCTGCAGATTTGTTGTATGTAGGAAAGGGTTAAGTTCTTATTATTATATCCGAGCTGACCTTCAGGAGATGCTACTGTCTCTGCTTTTGTGCATCTATTCTCTCTAAATATATACAGTCAACATAGTTCGAGATAAGGGGCGTTAATCCTTATTTGACATTCTAACCATGTTTTCTGTCTCAATGAGTCAATTCTTTTGAGTACCTACATCATAGAGTTTGGATGGATCTTTAGAGATATATTGTAAGGAAAAGAGCTGTATACTGCTCTGTGTTAAAGATCAACTTGGATTCCCGATCTATAGCAACCACACTTTAAGTTTCCATAATACTCATTTTCTGCATAAATGACTGCAGTTAAAGATTACATGTGAACAAAGACCTTATTGTTGAGTTCCCATGGATGGTATTTATACACAGGGTCCACTGAACATATCTTAACCCTTTCCCTCATACGGCCTTTCTGCAGCAGACGACTTTGAACATATTTTGTCAAAAAATAGAAAATCTCTATAATTGAACGGATAACCTATGACTAAAAGAGGAAAACATTGTGGCAAAAGGAGAAATTGCTCGTTTTGAGCAATTTCTACTTTTGTCACTATGTTTTCGAAACGCCGTTTGCTGCGTAAGAAAGCGTTTATATGAGGGAAAGGGTCAACAGGTTTGAGGTCATTCTTGGGCATTAGACATGGTTTTGCCTAGTTAAAAACCCTTTGCCACATACAACAACTCTGCAGCAGACGACTTTAAAAACGTCTAAGCAAACAATATTGGATAGAGTTGAAAACATTGTGGCTGTGGTAAAATTAGAAATTGCTCCTCGTGAACATTTTCTCCGGTTGTCGCAATGTTTTCAAAAGCTGTCCGCTGCAGATGTACCAAAATGTGTTAGCATGTGCAGAAAGGGTTTAAGGTGAAAATTGTTGAATTAAGCATAAACCACCATAAAAACAAACAAACAAACAAAAATGTTTCAAGATTGGTCTCAAAACAAACCTATATTACTTTGTATATCATGCTATATATACTCTATTATTGTTCTCTATATTATCCCGCTTCTAGAAATTTCACATAAAGAAAACGTGGTCTCCCATTAAACCACCTAGTAACCAGATATGGGAGGACAACTCTGTCATGCCCAATACAGACCCGGAAGTAAGCAAGCAAAAGTGTTGTCTAATTTGTGTTGTAAACTGTTTACGGGAAAAGTGTAACTCACTTTTTGTTGTAAAGGAGTGTCCTAAACTGTTTATGGGAAAAGTGTAACTTATTTTTTGTTGTAAATGGGTGTCTTTAACTGTTAACGGGAAAATGTAACTTACTTTTTGTTGTAATGGGGATCTTAAATTAATCCCGGGAAATATGTAACTTACTTTTTGTTGTAAAGGGGATCTTAAATTGTTTCCGGGAAAAGTGTAACCTATTTTTTAGCTCATTTGAGCATGAAGTGCTCAAGGAAAGTGTGAGGGACATTTTGTTGTAAAGGAGATCTGTAACTGTGTCCAAGAAAAGTGTAAAGACCTTCTTATTGGAAATGAGATCGTTAACTGTTTTCCAGCAAAGTGTAAAGTACTTTTTGGTGTAAATGGGATATGTAACTGTTTCCCAGAACCGTGTAAAGAACTTTTTGTTGTAAATGGGAACTATTTCCTGGAAAAGTGTAAAGTACCTTTTGATGTACAGGAGATCTGTAACTGTTTCCCAGAAAAGTGTAAAGTACTTTTTGATGTACAGGAGATCTGTAACTGTTTCCCAGAAAAGTGTAAAGTACTTTTTGATGTACAGGAGATCTGTAACTGTTTCCCAGAAAAGTATAAAGTACCTTTTCTTGTAAAGGCGATCTTTAACTGTTTCCCAGAAAAATGTAAAGTATATTTTGTTGTAATAGTGATCTTTACCGTTTCCCCAGAAGAGTGTCAATTACTTTTTGTTGTAAAGGGGTTCTTTAAATTTACCCAGGAAAGTGTCAAGTACTTTTTGTTGTAAAGGGGTTCTTTAAATTTACCCAGGAAAGTGTCAAGTACTTTTTGTTGTAAAGGGGTTCTTTAACTTTACCCAGGAAAGTGTCAAGTACTTTTTGTTGTAAAGGGGTTCTTTAAATTTACCCAGGAAAGTGTCAAGTACTTTTTGTTGTAATAGGGATCTTTACCTGTTCTCCAGAAAAGTGTAAAATACATTTTGTTGTAAAGTGGGTCTTTAACTGTACCCAAGAAAGTATAAAACACTTTTTGTTGTAAAGGGGTTCTTTAAATTTACCCAGGAAAGTGTCAAGTACTTTTTGTTGTAATAGGGATCTTTACCTGTTCTCCAGAAAAGTGTAAAATACATTTTGTTGTAAAGGGGGTCTTTAAATGTACCCAAGAAAGTATAAAACACTTTTTATTGTAAAGGGGATCTTTAACTGTTTCCTAGCAAAGTGTAAAGTACTTTTTGTTGTAAATGGGAACCATTTCCTGGAAAAGTGTTGACTTCTGTTTGGTGTGGCTGGGGATCTTTAACTGTTTCTCTGATACTGTTCATGCTTTCCATCCATGACACTCATGATCGTGAGGTAAGCATGATAACTTTAAAATCCAGAAAACACGTGGGTAGATGACCTGGCAGCTGTGACTTGACTGAATTATTGTTGAAAAGAGCATTAAAAACCCAAATCAATCAAACCTTTATATGTACATCTCCAATACACTGCCACCATTAGTACTTTCTGTGTTTTGATTAGTCTGACCAGTTGGTGACAGGATAAATGGATCAGTGTTTGTATATATAAGGAAGAATTGTAGATACAGGAGACATTTATAAGTTGTTTGTTTCTCTAATCATACATGTCAACCCTTTCCCACACACAGACACTTTCTGAAGCCTTTGCAGCAGAAGACCACGATGTTGCCTACTTTATTCAATAAGTGGTCATTCATTTACTAATATAGAGATTTTCTGTATGTCTGACTAGATGTGTTCAAAGTCGTCTGCTGCAGAATTTTTGTTTGATGGAAACTGTTAACCCTTTCCCTCATACAGCAAATCTGCAGCAGATGACTTTAAAAATGTCTATTAAAAAATATGGAAAATCTCTAAAATTGAAGGTATAATTACTGAAAATAGTTGAAAACTTTTGTGGCAAATGGAGAAATTTCCCATTTTGAGCAATTTCTCCTTTTGTTACAATGTTTTCAAAAGTCGTCTGCTGCACATCTGTCAACATGCGTCTACAGGTGGAAAAGGGTTAGTACTGTGTGAAATGTTTGATGATTATATTTGTTTTATTCACTTTAGCTTCGTAAGGCATATTTCCGTCAAGTTGAAGAGATCAGTGCCCTGAAGGAACAATTAGCATTAAAAAACAAAAGAATTAACCAGTTAGAGGATGAAGTGACCATTTTGCGGAAAGGAGGTTCTTCCACATCCACTAAGCAAGGAGAAAGTGACTGTTAACCTTAATAACACATTGTGACCTTTGACCTCTCTTGACCTTGTTCCAGACATTTACCAATTAGAATGGAAAGACAAAATAATGAACTGTTTAGAGGATGAGTTTACAATTCAACGGAAAGGGGGTGTTCTTCCACATTCACTATACAAGTGGAAAGTTACTGTTGACCTTAGTAACACATTGTGACCTTGACATTTCTTGAAGGTTGGTTTACCTGTTGCACTATTAATATATAAGGAGCAATTTCTCGTTTTGCCACAATGTTTTCACAAGTTGTCTGCCAAAGAGGTGTCAAGAAGCGTCTGTATGAAGGAAAGGGATTAAAAACCTTGTGGTACTTGGATAAATTGCTCAGAACCAGAAATTGTTATAATGAGCCATATATCATAGGCTTGGCTTTCCTGGAGCACTTAACTGATTGGGAAACTAAAACGTGTGGTTGCTATAGACAGGGAATTGCTATTCAAAGGTGGTCTTTAGCACAGGTTTGACTGTATTTCTTCTTGTTGTTATAAGGTTAGGCCTCCTGGAGCACAGCTGGCATACATAGTTGATATTATTGTAAATTTTACAAGTTGACCTGTTTTTGACTTTGAAAGTATGATGTTGACCAGATGTTTGTTATAGTTAAGAGTTTATACCATATTTATCAGATAATAGTGTGATAGAAGTTGAAATAAATCCATTTCTTGGGTTTTTGCTACTTTCTTTTTCATAGTCAACTTAAGCAGATGTGTCTAAATGTGTGAAACTGTATCAGATATCAAGATAAAAGTGTGACAATAGTTTGAACGAATCACATATCTGAGCCAAAAAAATCGACATTCCATTATAGAGATTTTCAATACTTTCATGATGTTTTCCAAAGTCGTCTGTTGCAGATTTTTTTGTATATGTTAAAAGGGTAAATCTCAAACCCTTTACAAGTCTGCTTTTGTGTAAGATGGTTCATAACTTCTTACACATTACCTTTTCCCACATACAACACATCTGCAGCAGACAACTTTGAAATATGGAGGCAAAAATATGGAAAATCTTTATAAATGACAGTAATTATTGAATAGAGTTGATTGATCTATAATTATGAGAAAATTTTTTGTTAACAATAATCTTTTGCAGAAGCGTCGGAAAGCGTCTATATGTGGAAAAGGATTAAAAGTCAGCTTTTGTGAAAGATGGCACTTAAACATTACATTAAGTATCAAGATCTGTTAATTTTATGTTCTATATAAAATATTTTTATTTATTCCGATCTCTCTTCCATATACAGCTGATAAAATGATTTTGTTTGTGTGATATAGTTTATTTCACAGCTCTAAATAAGGGGCGTTTTTCTTGTTCTTAACCCTTTTAAACAAATATATATAGTTTATTTCACAGCTCTAAATAAGGGGCGTTTTTCATGTTCTTTACCCTTTTACACATATAGATATAGTTTATTTCACAGCTCTAAATAAGGCGTGTTTTTCATGTTCTTAACCCTTTCACACAAATAGATATAGTTTATTTCACAGCTCTAAATAAGTGTGTTTTTCATGTTCTTAACCCTTTCCCACATATAGATATAGTTTATTTCACAGCTCTAAATAAGTGGCGTTTTTCATGTTCTTAACCCTTTGCCACATATAGACGATCTCTGAAGCCTCAACAGCAGATGACCTTTGAAATCATTGCAACAAAAGGAGAAATTGCTCAAAACAAGCAAATTCCTCTTTGGCCACATCATTTTCAACTCTCTCAATTATCATTATTTCTCAAATAGAGATATTTCACATTTTTGCCTAGTCGTTTTCAATGTTGTCATCGGCAGAATTGCTATATGTCGTAAAGGGCTAAATACTTATACACATATGCTTGTCTCAGTGAGACGATTCTTTTGTGGACCTACAACATAGGTTGAAAAAAAAATAAGTTGTTGACATTATGACAAAAGAAAAATATTACTCATTATGAGTAATTTCTCCTTTTGTCCCGATGCTCTCAAAGGCCATCTTCTGCTTAGACATCAGTATGTAGGAAAGTGTTAATATATAAAAAAAAAAGGTAGATAGATAGCCTGTTTTTTCACTTTTTACAGAATGGATATATGTTTACAATAATACATTTATTGACAAAACCATTCATATTTCCCTTAACGCTTTCCCACTTGCAGACGTATCAACCATTTCCCACATATAGATTCTTTCTGACGCCTCTGAAGCAGACGATAATTATGGGCAATTTCTTCATTTGCCAAAATGTCTTCAATACTATACAATAACCAAACTATTGTTTTTAGAAATTTTCTATATTTTGGACTTGACGATTTGAAAATCATCCGCTGCAAATGTATTGTATGTGGGAAAGGGTTAAAAAAGCAATACTAATTCCAAGTTATGACCTCACTTTGCACCTCCTTCTTCAGTTAATTGTTATCAATGTGTTTTTGTCTTGATTTATTTTGAATGCTGCCCCTGTTAAGTTTTATATTCATTATTTCTTGTTCTCTCTGCTTTCCCAGAAGGACATATAGGGATCACATTTCTACCGTCTGTCTGGCAGTCCATCGTCGCACTGATGTCCCTGTGTATGTCCGGCCGTCCATCGTCACACTGATGCTTCTGTGTCTGTCTGGTCGTCCATCGTCACACTGATGCCCCTGTGTCTGTCCGGCAATCCATCGTCACACCGATGCCCCCATATCTGTCCGGCCATCCATCGTCACACCGATGCCCCTGTGTCTGTCCGGCCGTCCATCGTCACACTGATGCCCCTGTGTCTGTCCGGCAATCCATCGTCACACCGATGCCCCCATGTCTTTCTGTCCATCCATCGTCACACCGATGCCCCCATGTCTGTCCGGCCATCCATCGTCACACCGATGACCCCATGTCTGTCCGGTCATCCATCGTCACACCGATGCCCCCATGTCTGTCCGGCCATCCATCGTCACACCGATGCCCCTGTGTCCTTGTGGGACACTCAATAAGAATGTCAGCCACACTCTGATCATTGCTTGAACATTAAGAGCTTGCTAAATGGGTCTTGAGCTATTGGAGTCAATGCAATTCTTGAGCTCCAGCAGGTGGGGTGGTATTGGCTTCATACCTTATTAGCTCGCCTATTCGAAGAAATAGGGGAGCTTATGTAATCACGCCGGCGTCCGCGTTGGCGTTGGCGTCCGCGTTGCCAGCTTGGTCAAACCTTTGTGTGCAAGGCCTTTTCTTAGACACTGTGTATGCTGTTGCTTTGAAACTTCACACACTTATTCAGGATCATTAGGGGACCTTGTATGTCAAGTCCCATAACTCTGGAATGGATTTTGACTGAATTGTGCCCCTTTTTCGACTTAGAAATTTGGTCAAACCTTTGCGTGCAAGGCCTTTTCTCAGACACTGTGTATGCTGTTGCTTTCAAACTTCACACACTTATTCAGGGTCATTAGGGGACCTTGTATGTCAAGTCCCATAACTCTGGAATGGATTTTGACTGAATTGTGCCCCTTTTTCGACTTAGAATTTTGGTCAAACCTTTGCGTGCAAGGCCTTTTCTCAGACACTGTGTATGCTGTTGCTTTCAAACTTCACACACTTATTCAGGGTCATTAGGGGACCTTGTATGTCAAGTCCCACAACTCTGGAATGGATTTTGACTGAATTGTTCCCCTTTTTCGACTTAGAATGTTGGTCAAACCTTTGCGTGCAAGGCCTTTTCTCAGACACTGTGTATGCTGTTGCTTTGAAACTTCACACACTTATTCAGGATCATTAGGGGACCTTGTATGGCGTTGGTATCAGCGTTGCCAGGTTAAGATTTGCATGCAAGTATTGAAAATTTGTGATATCTTGCAATAAATAATAGTGTGTGGTTTTATCTGATACTGATAGTGTAAGTCTTCGGTATTACTATTGACATACATCGTATATAAACCAATTTACAGATTTAAAAGACCTGTATGGACTTGGTTAACATTTGCATGGAAGTATTGAAAAGGTGTATTATCTTGCAATAGGTGATACTGTGTGACTTTACCTAATGCTATAACTGTTCTGAAGTAGGCCCTGATAGACGATGGCCCTGATAGGCGAGCTATGTTGTCCTCCGACAACTCTTGTTTATACTTGTTTTCATCTCAATGTAAATATAAGATGTTGAACTAGTATCAATTTTCTCCTGTCTGACGCAATATGACCTCTGCCGTTGAAAGACAGTGGTGTAGAGGTAGAGCATCGGCACCTCATGCACATATTCCTGGGTTCGAGTCTCATGATGAGCGGGTTCTGACTTTGGGGTTTGGCGCAAGTACTGGTTAAGTATTCATGAAGCAGACATCGAGCATGGTTAATATAAGCTGAAAGCTTGTTTCGCGTTCGATGAAAAATAAATAAATTATAACAAGAAATATCTTTAAAAAAGATAAACGGCGATAATAATCAAAATAATCAGTAATTGTCCATGAATTATAACATTTGTGCAATAATCTATGTGTTTACCAAAGGCTAATCGACCATCTCCATCCATCTTTAGTTTCTTTAAATAGATTATCAAGACCAAGAATACGCCATGTGACTGGAGATTACGCGAAGCTCCCAAGAGGTGTATAAGTTCATAAATAACTGAAAACTTATCATGTTTCAAAAATAATTAATATTTTGCTCTTAAATGTTATATTTCTTACGTTTTCACTGATTTGTTTCACTGAAATTATTTCTGAATGAAAACAATTAAAAGTTAGTATGCAGAACATTTCATTTTAAAACTTCATCTTATAAGTGCCTCTCGTAGGATCGCCAACTTAACTATGAACCAATCAAATCATTTCCTCGATTTCTTCGTCATTATTCATTAAATACAACATTTGATTGGTCTACAATCTAGATCATTTGTTTAACATCTAGGTCAAAACTGAGGTTAAAGAGCTATCGCCGGATAGCATTTGTGACATTTGTAGGGCAATATGTTGTGTTCCTTCAACCATTCCAGTTTTGTTCATCTTTTCTTGTTTCCTACGTACAGACACTTTTTGACGCCTCTGTAGCAGACGACTTTCGAAAACAGTGTAGCAAATGATTTCAACTCTATTCAATAATAGTTTTATTATTCAAAGTGATTTTCCATATTTTTACCTAACTGAAAGTCATCTGCTGCAGATTTGGTGTGTATGTGAAACGGTTAAGTCCCGTTTTATTACCAAGTACAGAGTTATTGTTTATATTTAGCTTCTAGGGATGGTGTTCAAGAACAGCTAATGTAATCACCCTTTCCCATTGATTTACAACAAATCTTCAGCAAACAGCTTTTAAACATTTCTAGGCTAAAATTTGGAAAGTCAATATTTGGAATGATGTTAATAACATTTTGGTTTAATTTGTCTAACGCAAATGCATCAAAATGCATTGAGAAAGGGTACTGGTAAGTGCTCTTCCTGGTAACATAATGTAATGCTCATTTCACTACTATTTACACACTATTTATACATAAATCTGTTTCGTGTACTACTGTCAAAATTGTTTGCAATCTTTAACTTGCTCTTCGAAGTTTCCAAAAAAACTTACATTCCATCGTATGAATGATATGTGATGTACATTCCATCCTAAGATTGATATGTGATGTACATTCCATCACATGAATGATATGTGATGTATATTCCATCGTATGAATGCTATTTGATGTAAATCAATCTTTACCAACATAAGTTGCGTTATGATGCATCCCAATACAAATTAAGATTAAGCTTTTAGAGGGTTTTTTAGATTTTTATCTAAAACATATATCTGCATGTGGGAGAAGGTTAATATTATGTGAGCATGTTACAATGTGTTCAAATACGATTCCAATACATTACTGTTTTTTACAAAAGACGAATAGATAGTGATTATTATTTTAAATGTCAATGGTGAATCAAGCATATCTGTGTTTTACATTTTTATGCAATTTAAATGTTTAATGTTCCAATATACAAGTGATTATAGTGATGTGCATATGCATTATTCTTTGTTATGTGTAGAAGTCATGTTACATACACATGTGTTAGCTGTTGTTTTTTGCAATATAAACGTGTAATGTTGAAATGCATATATATATATATATATATATATGTAAAACTTTGTAATGTGTAGTCATGTTATATACATATGAGTCCATTGTATTTTGCCTTGTTTTCCCTGTTATTGCTATAATGTAAACATATGAAATAAATTTGAATAGCTGTTTCTTTACCCTCTTGCAAATACAGACGTATTTTTATGCATCAGAAGGTTACAACTTTTGAAAACATTGTGGCAAAATGAGAAAAATGCTTGTTTCGAGTAATTTCTTCTTTTGTCACGATGTTTTCAAAAGTCGTCTGCTGCAGAAACGTCAAACTGTGTCTATATGTGGGAAAAGGTTTAAGTCCCCCATGCACAAAGTCAGAAAAACATTGAACATATATGCATAGATCAGCCAATATATTTATCTATGATTGTTACACTTAGAAGAAAATTGCTGACAATGGTTCTTGGTTAAAACAAAACTCTATTTCCAACCTATCTGATCATCTCACGGTAAAAGGTCAACCAATTCGTATTAAATTGCCTACAAAATGCCTATTATTCACAGCTATGCCTTAAATGTTAGTTTAGTGTTATATCAAGTGTTCAATTATTGTAATCACAGTTTTTTGTGCCACCTGTCTTGGTAGGGTGTCGTATGGTTTCACCTCTCCATTGTCTATCCCTCCATTTATCTGATTGTTCATCACCCATTCACTTTCTGATATAATGGCAGGCGACACATGTGTTACCCAATCACAGTTTTGTTTCTGTCACCTGCCCTGGTACGGAGACAAATTGATCTATCAGCCTTTTCTTCATGCTTTCAATAACTGACTCAATAGCAGGTAACACATGTGTTTTCCAATCACAGTTTTGTTTCTGTCACCTGCCCTGGTAGGGAGACAAATTTATCTATCGGCCTTTTCTTCATGCTTTCAATAACTGACTCAATAGCAGGTGACACATGCAATTATCCTTCAATAACAGTGTGATTTGAAATGTGAAAAAGTGAAACCAATGACCAATTACTCTTATTATATTCAGAATTAGAATGTTATTATTGTTATATTGATGCTTTAAGTGGATATAACTCTTGTGTTGTTGAAGACTTTTTTTGTCTCTTTTTTATTGAAAATGATTAAAAATGTAAAACACATCTTTTATTGATTTGTTACTGTTATATTTGACCAGGTCGGATAAGTATGTTGTTGATTCAATGTATTGGAGTTGAACACCAATTTCAACAACATATCAGTTATATCACTGCAACTTGTGAATGCATGGCCGAAACAGGGTTCAAACTCCAGGTCCCTGGATTGACAGACTTTGGCATTACCCACTGATTAATCGTGGCTCGACAGTATGTTCTGTATAAAGTTTCAAAGCTTATTTATTCGGCATATAAAGTTATATTACATCGCCGTAAACATATCTATATGACGGTTTAACAAATGAACAAATAAATATAAATCGACGAGAAAAAACACTTTAATTTTCCTAAGTTAGGTCTCAACATTTACAGCATTAGAAAAACAATTTACAAATACAAACACATGGCAATATGTCAAAGACAACAACAAAACAAACAACTAAACATATAGAAAAAATGGAATAGCTTTCAACAATTTTTCAGTTATATCACGGTTTTTTCCTGGGTAAGTTACCAGTACTACTGGTCCATTTATCCTTACATCAGCCTGTCAGTCGTAATGCCAACCCCGCAACCCTGAGCGCCAATGAGGGCAGCCATTACTAACATTTCGAAAATCTTTGGTATGATCCTCGAGGATCTTGACTTTTTTTCTTTTTCACGAGGCTCAGGCTTTCAAAGTAAGCATTTCGATTGATTGGCTTGTGTCAGGATAAATGGAGCAGTAGTTCTTGTATCTTTCCCAGGACACGCCGTAATGTAACTGAAACACTGTTGAAAGCGGCGTAAGACTGAACAGAGACATATAAACACTGTTTATATGTCTCTGAACTGATAGAAGTAATATATTTGATGTTACAGCGAATATCAGTTTGGAGGTATTTACGTCAAAATGTCTCCGAGAGTAGGGTGTCGCGAATTCATATAAGCAATACAGGACCCGTAAAGGGACTGTTCTAGGTCAAATAGTAATATACATTTATCTAGAATCAGGAGGTAGACCCAGGACGCCCTGTATAACTGGAAGTGATTTTTAGCACGGTATAGTAGCTTATCAGTGTAATCAGAATTTTGCCACGAATGCTGAGTTGGCTTAATTTGTAAAAACAATGCATTTTTATTTCAAGACACATAACAGCTATTTACTGATAGATTGGATAGTGTTTAACGCCGTTTCAACATATCACGGCGGTCCAAAATACAATATACAAATAATAATACAATTAAAGTTACAGTTGTTTAATCACTCACTCATCAAAAGATGTATATAACTACTAAGTTTTATTGATTTTGCTTAATCCTCACATTGAAGTATATCATGTAAGCCGGCTTTTCTATTACGGGCATTGCACCAACTGAACAAATATTGTTCTCGTATTTAGAACGTTTGTGAAAACATGATATTCCTTTTCAATAACAACAGTATTAAGATGACTGGCAATATAAGCATATTACATCATGACGTTCTAGAGCTCTATGTCGCCCTGTCTCAATACTGAGTTTATGATTTGAGAATATAAATTTTGCAATAGCTTTTCTAAGTGTATAGGGATTATTTAAACAAATGTATGTTTCTGTATTGAGTAGAGATTTGAAATATTTATAGAAATCACAACGGATTGTTGTGTTAATAGTGTTGTGCCAGTCCTGCTTGCAACAATCAATTATTCTTTGTCTAAAAGTGGATACAAAATGTTAATCTAAAACCCTATTTAAAGAGAAAATTTTTTCTCCATTTGACGACAAAGTTTTCTTACCATTATCATCTAAGTGTTTTAACATTTTATCACATTGTTTGGGATATCGTTTTTGGTTCATATGTAGAGGTTGGCAAGAATAGTTTAAGCAATTGCTATAATACGTTACATATAATGGCTTTCTCATGCACTCACCGCGTGCAGCACAACTGCTTCCTGAATCATTTAAACCAAGGAATTTCTTACAATATTAAGTTTTAATTGAATGAAGTATTGCCGAATATTCATATCCCTATATATGAGTTGAGTAGCAAAGAATTGGGTTTACAATGGAATTTAAATGAATTAAACGTTTTATAAAGAGTAAAATATCCGAATGATTTTTGATAATGGTGTATTCCATATATAGACATTTTAGCTGAGACGCGAGTTTTGCTTTTGCAGCAGTCCATGATAAGCCTTGGAAGAATAGCAAGCCTAGATATTTAGTTCATCATTTTTCAGACATAATGTTTAGGTAATTATATTTTTCAATTTTGTCTAAGTCACATTATTTCACTCAGTAAATGGCCATAGACAAATTGTGTCGATGTTTACCATATACATATATAGACATATTAGTTTCTAGTATATAGGTCAACGGCCCATAATACAATATACATTGACATATAACAAGTGAACAGAGAGTGATTATGATATAAACAAGTACATACAAATCATGATCTAACACACCTTTAAGTAAGGAACCTTTGACACCTTCGCAGCAGTTGAATATATAGTTTCCTACTTTTAACTTCTTAACTTGTCTTCAACTGTACATTAAAATAAAGCATTTAAGCAGACGTCGATACTATTCATACGTTCATTTTCCGTCTTTGTCATGAAAACATTTTAAGCAGACGAATGACTTTTTGGAGGTTTATCATGGTGAAATTATTATCGAAGTGTAGTTGTAATCATTAAAAATAGATTTTCTCAGCTTAAAAGATTCAAATAGATATTTAGAAACTCTATATGTATTTTGTCTTTGTAGCATTCTAAAATTGTATAAAAAACTTCAATATTTCTGTTTGCAATGAAAGAGTGAATGTTGTCTATTGCTATCATTACCCTTTATAATTTGCTGTGTTGTAACGTAGGTTTAATATAAAACTATGTTCATGTTATATTCCACTCAGAGTTTTTGTTTCGTTGACAAAACTTTCTTTTACATTTTCATATTGACTTCCACTCAGAATGTTTGTTTCGTTGTCAGCACTTTTTTGTACATTTTCATTTTGTGGGCGATCGGCATTTTCCTCTGCTATGCTGTTGTAACGTATATCATTTCCTTGGTTGTAACGTATATTTCATAACACAAGATTTTCATATTGTCTACCACCCTGAGAGTTTGTTTCGTCGACATTACTCTCTTGTACATTTTCATACTGAGGACGAATGGCGTTTTCCTCACCTGTGGTGTTTTCTATACCCAAATCGCTATACAACATATCATTTCCCGGGCGGTAATGTAGATCCTCATATTGGGATAACGTCGTGTCTGTATTTTCTGAAAACAGCATTAAAAATAATGTTCACTTGGTTTGGTATATTGGCAAATACAAAAACATTGCCCTTCACGCGTAGTCCTTTTAAGCAAGGGGTTCATAGACTGTGCCTACACTATTGTGCATTCAACTCAAATATTATTCAAGTAACGGACATAACACAATCGTCATGTAAAGGGTATGTGATAACAAACATGTGATCTGTAAACCTTTGTTTTTATGTATTCCGTAAGCTGCAGTTAGCCCCTTGCTGGCAACACTTTGAGTGCTTTGATTAATGATAACAAGTTAGTCACAGTCATTGGATTGTTATTTTTACTAGACCGTACTTCATTTAATCACCTGAATGGGAACGACCGATCATACGTGTACTTCAATCAGGATTATTTATAAACTTTTTCTCTGCTAGAATCGAAGCATGTTCCTTCAATTAAGAGCAATTTAAGCAGGCGCGCTATCTGAACAGGATTTTTACTGTTGAATTATAAACACCATAGTTTGTTACAATCGTGATTGTAGTGATCGTATAAAGTAATATAAAGATTAACATGTTGATTTTCTTTATATTTCGCTAAGTTATTAAACTCGATATTTATGACTCATTTTAAACTTTAATTCTAGACTATTTTGAGAATCGGTGTTTTGAATGGAATAACATTATAAAAGGTACTGCTATATCAAGTAACTAATAATCAGAGTCAGTCGGAGAGAGTAAAGTATATATTTGGTTAAAGGGTCTCCTTATATTTTGGCCACACCTTAAACAAAAATCAAATTGTTACTGACAATCAGAAGGACGCAAAGCAATAGCGACTTTATTCTATTAAAGTAGCATTTCTTTGGATGGTTAATTTGTAGATCTAAAATGTACACATTTGAAATGTCAGTTTAAGCATATTTTCTTTTTACAACTGTCAGGGTGTTAAACTTTTAAATCATGAGACAGCCACTTTAAACAAATACAATAAATAAACAGTAAATACTCGTGTAATAATATTTACTGAAAATAGTTAAAGCGTATCAATAATCAGTATGTTCTTTATATCTTAAGGTGTTTGTCTACCTGTATTTCCTTGCTCATTCGATTCTTCACGGCTGTCTGACTTCTGACAGAGGAATTTTCTTCTTCTGTAACATATATAAAGATGAAGAGAGTAAGAATTATTTCTCTATTTTTCTCCCTTTCTTTCTCCATCTTTCCGAATGTCTATCTCTTTATCTCTCTCTCTCTCTCTCTCTCTCTCTCTCTCTCTCTCTCTCTCTCTCTCTCTCTCTCTCTCTCTCTCTCTCTCTCTCGTATGGACCTAAAGATAGAAAACTAAAATTGATGAAGGTATAACTATGGGAAAGAGATAAAAGCCCTTTTACAAAAGGGGATATAAACATAAAGAACGCTTTACTGTTTTGTCACGATGGTTTATAATATATGTACTGTTTATTCTCGCATACAGAACATTCTCTATACTTCAACCTCTATAATGTGATGTCACACATGTAGACTTATTTTGTAAATGTAAATTTGTATAATGGGCCAGAGGCCTAAACTACTGAATAAACATATTGTATTGTATTGTATTGTATGGTTTTTTAATAAACGTCGAATTAACCCAGCCCTGGGGTGACCTGTTTTGCAAAGAAATATATATATATATATGTAATAACATAGAAAACCTTCTTAATAAATACTAACTAGAACATATATGTTCCTTCTTATTCATATTAATTTAACAAAAGACAAAAGGGTGTATATTTTTGGCATCTGTCGCAGTGGAGCGTATTAGTTTACCGACCGCAAATTGAATTATCGTGGTTGGCATGACAAATCACATTACATAACTCGGATGTGCTCTCCATCACTCCTGCTATTCTGCTAACTAATCACAAGATAATTTGTGTTTTCTCACTTAAACATTTACAAACCTGAGTATTAAAACAGCAGCTATCACTAATACAATCAATGCCACGCATCCTATACTACCAATGACTGCACCAACGATAGTTCCAGTATTAGTAGGTTCTTGTCCGGAAGATAGAGCTGGAAATATAGAAAGTATATATTGAAGCTTTTAATCATTTAAAATTAAATCATCATATAACCTTTTTGACTCTGTCGTAAGATCCCTTTTGGTATTATTTCAGTTCAATCTTCGAATAATAAAGAAACGAATTTACAGTAATAATTGCTAGTTCAAAGAAAGGTACACAATATGATTCAATTGAACATGCAAATGAAACTAATGAATCATACCGAATATAAGTAACAGATAAACTGTAACCGTTTGAGATTGTTTGCATTTGACAAATTTACCAGTCAATCGCCTTACAAAGATTTCTTAATATATATATTTATATTTACTTTTGGAACAGGTCCGGCCAGTGAAGCCGTCTAAACATCCATACTGACAGGCTCCATCCTCTTTTCGGCACGATTTCACTCCATCATCGTCGACACCACACCTCTCACTACAGACCTCTGTACAACGGCTCCCGTAAACATCAGCTTTACAGACGTCACAGGCCCCTGTCGTTTTCTCGCAATTCAGTTCACCACCAGTCTGCACACAGTTGAGGCCGCATTGATGTTCACACATGTCCCCAAAATAACCGGGTCTGCATTCATCGCATGCTCCTGTGATTTTGTTACATTTTAAAAAGGCGTTCTTATGCACACAATTTTGGCTGCACTGAAGTTTACATTTGTCCCCAAAATATCCGGACTTGCATTCATCACAATTTCCTGAAGTTCTGTGACATTGCAACATATTTTTGATTTCTACACAATTTGAGCTACATCTTAACTGACATGTGTCACCGTAAAACCCAGTTCCACATTCAGAACAAATATCTGTGATTTTATCACATTCTAAACAATTAGCAATGCTACATTCAGAGTCACATGTCGGTCCATAATATCCATATGTACAGACAGTACACGCAAACATGGAGCTACACGATGCACATTTATCGAGACATGACGATATACAAACACCGTTGTTCTGATTACATTCATTGTTTACACATGCGGTTTCGATACAGTCCGGTTCACATGTTTCACCGTAATATCCAGCTTTACATCCCGATGGACAATTTCCATCAGAATCGCATTCGTTTGTTTTACAGTTTGCTGGACATTTATCATTACAAGAGTAACCGTAAAAACCTGATTGACAGCCATCTGTGCATGTTTCGCTCTGAGAACAAATGTTGTTGAAACAGTTAGGTGGACATGAATATTGGCACACAGGTCCAAACGATCCGACACGGCATTCTTCACAGTAACCGGTAAAACTACGACATCTGTTTGTTTTACATGTATTCGTACAAGTTTCGGAGCAAGCAGATCCCCAATAACCATCTACACAAGAACTGCACTGTCCTCCTGATGAACATGTACTACATTTGTTTGGGCAGATTGTACATTGTCCATTGTCATTATAATATCCATCTGTACAAATTCTACAGTCTGTATTACTATCACAGGAATGACATTCTGCAGCACAAGCAGAACACGACCCTGGGTTTGTAACTAACCAGAATCCAATATTACACAGGTCACATCTAGTGGCATCAAAACAGTTATTACAGTTTAGTTGACAGAAAACACAGTTACCGTCTGTAAGATAATAACCGGGACTACAGGCATAACATGTGTCAGCTTGGCAGGTTTGACAATTATCACACGAGCCTTGAACTGAAACTGAGGAACAAAGACATCTGCAAAGCATCGTATGTAAAAGTAGTGTGTTTTACGAGAAATTATAAGCAAGGAAGTTTATTCTTCATATGGCATATGAACATATCTTATCATTTTTTTGTTTGTATTGGCTCGCAAATATTATTCGTGTAACGACTAGGAAAGGTTACCATTTGATTTGTATTTTTTTGCATATCATATTGTGTAGGTATTTACAATATAAGAAAGCGCAGTACTACGATTTATATTCATGAACTATATCATTGAGCCGTTCCACGAGAAAACCAACATTATTGACTCTGCGTAATGCATCGACCCGGATAAACCTGCGCAATCCGCACATTCTAATCAGGGCCGACACAATCAGTCTATAGAGGTATAGGATAATGATTCCTGAAACATAACATCCATAGGAGGCGAAACGTATCTGTCCGGGTTTGCCTGTGCAGCATGCTTAGGCTGATCCGGGTCGAAACTTTGCGCAGAGTCCACAATATTGGTTTTCTCGCGGGACGGCTCATATGTATACATATATTCCTACTAATCGATGATTGAACATCGAAAGTATCATAATGTTAAATAAGTTAAACATTACATAGTTTACCTATTGCAGTAAGGACACAAATGATTCCCGCTAAATAACATTCCATCATCAGACTGTTGTAAATATCGTGAGGAACAGGCAAGCTACAACAATAAAGAAAATACTTAATGCATATGGGTGTATTATCTATATAGAATCTAGGATAGATTTCCACAAATTCGAAGTAATATATTTACAAATAAAGTATCCATTATTGTTGTACATTTATCATATCAGCGTTTTACTCTTTAACATTGTTCAACGTAAAGAAACATTTTCCCATATCTGCAAACAAAACGGATCCTAAACACGTTTCGAGACAGTTAACATACAGCACTATGAGACATTTCTCCTTTTGCCACAATGGTTTAAAAAGACGTCTACTGCACATGTGTCAATATGCGTTCGTATATGGAATAAGCCAATCGAATATATTTCGTCCAAAGACTGTTTCGCTCCACCGCGTAACCGATTTTTCGTTGCAATTTGCAGCAAATTTTGTATTTGTTTCCTATAAAGATGTTAAAATTACCAGGATGATATTTGAAAACAGGAAAAACAAATTGTAGTAAAGTAGTTAACATACTTGTATTATCTCTGTGTGTGTTGAATATACATATTCCTCTGAGAAAACGGTTATATTCAGTCAGATTTAACCAAATACATTTACTAAGCAATGTCTACTTTGTTTTGAACCCGGAAGTTTTCACAACTTTACTATTACACATTTTAAATGTTTACTTACATTTAACTATTATAAGACATTTAACTATTATATTAACAATATATTTACGAACCGAAATGGAATATTTATAATACACATTGTAATTTCAGAGATAAATTTTGCTTTGAATGTCAAATACATCACCGTCACTGTGATGCACAATGGATTCCTGTCCTGTTCTCGTTAATTAAGATATAAATATAACTGATAAAATTGCGTAAAATATGCGCTGAAATCGGGCAAGAGTAACCACACAATTTGATTTTAACCGATTGTATCTAAAAATCGACTCGTCTAACAGCTTTTTATTATTATGAAAAATATCAGATTTCACAAAGATTTTTTTTTAAATTGGTTGGCTTCCCGAGATTGCGGTGTTAAAATTACAAGCGGCAGAACTGTTATCGTTTTCCCACAAACGTCATGACATCATTGAAATCTGTGGAATACGACCTAAAGCAACACTGAACTTTTTCTATATTTGTCTTTTATAGACGACTTTTAGAAACATCATTGTAAAAAGAGTAATTATCGAATCAAGCTATATCTCCCGTTTTCAGTTGCTTTCCGACAATGACGTATAATGAATACATTATCGGTCTGTACATTGTCTAAATCTCGTGTCTCAGTTGCTTTCCGACAATGATGTATAATGATTACATTATCGGTCTGTACATTGCCTGAATCTCGCGTCTCAAATTGACGTATTGTGTCTTCAACACTAGCATAATTAAAACACCTTTCTCCGATTCAATTTGCATAAATAGTTCACTTTTGCATATTTTATTATGGGAAATGAATGTCCATGGACGCCTGATTACACTGCATTATGAGATGGTGGTTCGGCACTTCTGAGCATATCATAAGTCGCTGCTTTCCCATATGTTTAATTGTTTAGTACATCCCTGTTATAACAGGGCCGTATACAGATTGTCAGAATGCACCTTGCACGTGTGCCATTGATTTAGCCAATAACATTTTGCAGCTTTCGCCAAGCGCTAGCTGGGCGCTTGTTGTGTAAGGACTCTATGAATACACTCTTTTTGAATGCTTCATTTAATATGATTTATACGACCATTCAACACTTTAAACTGTGTAAATACCACATACATCATAGTATATAAACATCTGTACCATTAATTATTTTTCTCATTTAATCAACTGCAATAGCGGAGTCTGTTTTTATTTAAACCCTTAACAATGGAGTGATTTTGATTGTTTCAGATGAAGGAACGAATGATCTCAATTGTTTCAGAACTAGACAAGAGAGATAATTAAGATTCAGAAACGAGTGATCATAATTGTTTCAGATCTAGGCGGGTGGAATCACAATAATTATTTCAGATCCAGGCAGGAGGGATCACAATTGTACAGATTTAGACAGGATGGTTCATTATTTGTCCATATTTTGGAGAGTACTAGGATTTTCTTTTATTTGTTTTTAAATTATCATCCTTATCGCCTGCTATCAATGTCGGTATATTCTTATATCTGTTTCAGAGACATTTTATGAAACCTGAATATTCGTAAAGATAGCATTAAGAAGGAGGTTGTTTCCCATACATTTTTCCTTGAATAACACAGATCAAAATAATTACATATGTATATATCATTGGAGCATAACGAATACCATTTAAATATATTTTCTTTAGTTATTTTGGTAGATAAGATATATTTATATATGAAGGGCTATATCTGTATTTATCATTGAAGCATAACGAATGTCTTTTATATATATTTGCTTGTGTTATTTAGATAGGTTGGATCTATTTATATATGAAGGGCTATATCTGTATATATCATTGGAGCATAACGAATACCATTTAATTATATTTGCTTGTGTTATTTAGATATATTATATATATTTATATATGAAGAGTTAAACACGTTCTGAGACCAGGTACAGTTAATATAAAACGTTGAATATTAAATATAAATAACTTTCGAATGATGCAGACAATAAGCACTGTTGTAGTTTAATAAATGTTTATATGTTATGACGTCTATTGCGAATGGTTTATCTATTACATAGACGAGTAAAAGTACCAGAATAATAATTTAAAACAAGAAAAAAAGTTATAAAGTAGTTAACTTTATGTGTTATCCATGCAGGTATTGTAAAGTAGTAATCGTACTTGTGTTCTCCATGCAGGTATTATAAAGTAGTTAACTTACATGTGTTATCCATGCAGGTATTATCAAGTAGTTAACTTACATGTGTTATCCATGCAGGTATTATAAAGTAGTTAACTTACATGTGTTATTCATGCAGGTATTGTAAAGTAGTTAACTTACATGTGTTATCCATGCAGGTATTATAAAGTAGTTAACTTACATGTGTTATTTATGCAGGTATTGTAAAGTAGTAATCGTACATGTGTTATCCATGCAGGTATTATAAAGTAGTTAACTTACATGTGTTATCCATGCAGGTATTGTAAAGTAGTTATCGTACATGTGTTATCCATGCAGGTATTGTAAAGTAGTTAAGTAACATGTGTTATCCATGCAGGTATTGTAAAGTAGTAATCGTACATGTGTTATCCATGTAGGTATTGTAAAGTAGTTAACTTACATGTGTTATCCATGCAGGTATTGTAAAGTAGTAATCGTACATGTGTTATCCATGCAGGTATTATAAAGTAGTAATCTTACATGTGTTATCCATGCATGTATTGTAAAGTAGTAATCGTACATGTGTTATCCATGCAGGTATTGTAAAGTAGTTAACTAACATGTATTATCCATGCAGGTATTGTAAAGTAGTTATCTTACATGTGTTATCCATGCAGGTATTATAAAGTAGTTAACTTACATATGTTATCTATGCAGGTATTGTAAAGTAGTTAACTTACATGTGTTATCCATGCAGGTATTGTAAAGTAGTTATCTTACATGTGTTATCCATGCAGGTATTATAAAGTAGTTAATTTACATATGTTATCCATGTAGGTATTGTAAAGTAGTTAACTTTCATGTGTTATCCATGTAGGTATTATAAAGTAGTTAACTTACATGTGTTATCCATGCAGGTATTGTAAAGTAGTAATCGTACATGTGTTATCCATGCAGGTATTGTAAAGTAGTAATCGTACATGTGTTATCCATGCAAGTATTGTAAAGTAGTAATCGTACGTATGTTATCCATGTAGGTATTGTAAAGTAGGTATCGTACATGTGTTATTCATGTAGGTATTGTAAAGTAGTAATCGTACATGTGTTATTCATGTAGGTATTGTAAAGAAGTAATCGTACATGTGTTATCCACGCAGGTATTATAAAGTAGTTAACTTACATGTGTTATCCATGCAGGTATTATAAAGTAGTTAACTTACATGTATTATCCATGCAGGTATAATAAAGTAGTTAACTTACATGTGTTATCCATGCAGGTATTGTAAAGTAGTTAACTTTAATGTGTTATCCATGCAGGTATTGTAAAGTAGTAATCGTACATGTGTTATCCATGCAGGTATTGTAAAGTAGTTATCTTACATGTGTTATCCATGCAGGTATTGCAAAGTAGTTATCTCACATGTGTTATCCATGCAGGTATTGTAAAGTAGTTAGCTTACATGTGCTATCCATGCAGGTATTGTAAAGTAGTTCACTTACATGTGTTATACATGTATGTATTATAAGGTAGTTAACTTACATGTGCTATCCATGCAGGTATTGTAAAGTAGTTAACTTACATGTGTTATCCATACAGGTATTGTAAAGTAGTAATCTTACATGTGTTACCCATGCAGGTATTGTAAAGTAGTAATCGTACATGTGTTATCCATGCAGGTATTGTTAAGTAGTTAACTTACATATGTCATCCATGCAGGTAATGTAAAGTAGTTATCTTACATGTGCTATCCATGCAGGTATTGTAAAGTAGTAATCGTACATGTGTTATCCATGCAGGTATTGTAAAGTAGTAATCTTACATGTGTTATCCATGCAGGTATTGCAAAGTAGTAATCGTACATGTGTTATCCATGCAGGTATTGTAAAGTAGTTAACTTACATGTGTTATCCATGCAGGTATTGTAAAGTAGTAATTTTACATGTGTTATCCATGAAGATATTGTAAAGTAGTTAACTTACATGTGTTATCCATGCAGGTATTGTTAAGTAGATAAATTACATGTGTTATCCATGCAGGTATTGTAAAGTAGTAATCTTACATGTGTTATCCATGCAGGTATTGAACGTTTATATTCCTTTTAGAAAACATTTATGCACAGGTCTAAATATAACAACTCAATAATAATGAATGATTTCTTTACACATTTGATTCACTACTGGATGCGGAAGTTTTATACATCCTTATAAATTTACACGTTTTTAAATATTATAAACTTTAACATTATAATAACATATTTATGGACTTAAATATATTTAATTTTATGTTCTGTATAAAATGGACATGAATATTGGCACACAGGTCCAAACGATCCGACACGGCATTCTTCACAGTAACCGGTAAAACTACGACATCTGTCTGTTTTACATGTATTCGTACAAGTTTCGGAGCAAGCAGATCCCCAATAACCATCTACACAAGAACTGCACTCTCCTCCTGATGAACATGTACTACATTTGTTTGGGCAGATTGTACATTGTCCATTGTCATTATAATATCCATCTGTACAAATTCTACAGTCTGTATTACTATCACAGGAATGACATTCTGCAGCACAAGCAGAACACGACCCTGGGTTTGTAACTAACCAGAATCCAATATTACACAGGTCACATCTAGTGGCATCAAAACAGTTATTACAGTTTAGTTGACAGAAAACACAGTTACCGTCTGTAAGATAATAACCGGGATTACAGGCATAACATGTGTCAGCTTGGCAGGTTTGACAATTATCACACGAGCCTTGAACTGAAACTGAGGAACAAAGACATCTGCAAAGCATCGTATGTAAAAGTAGTGTGTTTTACGAGAAATTATAAGCAAGGAAGTTTATTCTTCATATGGCATATGAACATATCTTATCATTTTTTTGTTTGTATTGGCTCGCAAATATTATTCGTGTAACGACTAGGAAAGGTTACCATTTGATTTGTATTTTTTTGCATATCATATTGTGTAGGTATTTACAATATAAGAAAGCGCAGTACTACGATTTATATTCATGAACTATATCATTGAGCCGTTCCACGAGAAAACCAACATTATTGACTCTGCGTAATGCATCGACCCGGATAAACCTGCGCAATCCGCACATTCTAATCAGGGCCGACACAATCAGTCTATAGAGGTATAGGATAATGATTCCTGAAACATAACATCCATAGGAGGCGAAACGTATCTGTCCGGGTTTGCCTGTGCAGCATGCTTAGGCTGATCCGGGTCGAAACTTTGCGCAGAGTCCACAATATTGGTTTTCTCGCGGGACGGCTCATATGTATACATATATTCCTACTAATCGATGATTGAACATCGAAAGTATCATAATGTTAAATAAGTTAAACATTACATAGTTTACCTATTGCAGTAAGGACACAAATGATTCCCGCTAAATAACATTCCATCATCAGACTGTTGTAAATATCGTGAGGAACAGGCAAGCTACAACAATAAAGAAAATACTTAATGCATATGGGTGTATTATCTATATAGAATCTAGGATAGATTTCCACAAATTCGAAGTAATATATTTACAAATAAAGTATCCATTATTGTTGTACATTTATCATATCAGCGTTTTACTCTTTAACATTGTTCAACGTAAAGAAACATTTTCCCATATCTGCAAACAAAACGGATCCTAAACACGTTTCGAGACAGTTAACATACAGCACTATGAGACATTTCTCCTTTTGCCACAATGGTTTAAAAAGACGTCTACTGCACATGTGTCAATATGCGTTCGTATATGGAATAAGCCAATCGAATATATTTCGTCCAAAGACTGTTTCGCTCCACCGCGTAACCGATTTTTCGTTGCAATTTGCAGCAAATTTTGTATTTGTTTCCTATAAAGATGTTAAAATTACCAGGATGATATTTGAAAACAGGAAAAACAAATTGTAGTAAAGTAGTTAACATACTTGTATTATCTCTGTGTGTGTTGAATATACATATTCCTCTGAGAAAACGGTTATATTCAGTCAGATTTAACCAAATACATTTACTAAGCAATGTCTACTTTGTTTTGAACCCGGAAGTTTTCACAACTTTACTATTACACATTTTAAATGTTTACTTACATTTAACTATTATAAGACATTTAACTATTATATTAACAATATATTTACGAACCGAAATGGAATATTTATAATACACATTGTAATTTCAGAGATAAATTTTGCTTTGAATGTCAAATACATCACCGTCACTGTGATGCACAATGGATTCCTGTCCTGTTCTCGTTAATTAAGATATAAATATAACTGATAAAATTGCGTAAAATATGCGCTGAAATCGGGCAAGAGTAACCACACAATTTGATTTTAACCGATTGTATCTAAAAATCGACTCGTCTAACAGCTTTTTATTATTATGAAAAATATCAGATTTCACAAAGATTTTTTTTTAAATTGGTTGGCTTCCCGAGATTGCGGTGTTAAAATTACAAGCGGCAGAACTGTTATCGTTTTCCCACAAACGTCATGACATCATTGAAATCTGTGGAATACGACCTAAAGCAACACTGAACTTTTTCTATATTTGTCTTTTATAGACGACTTTTAGAAACATCATTGTAAAAAGAGTAATTATCGAATCAAGCTATATCTCCCGTTTTCAGTTGCTTTCCGACAATGACGTATAATGAATACATTATCGGTCTGTACATTGTCTAAATCTCGTGTCTCAGTTGCTTTCCGACAATGATGTATAATGATTACATTATCGGTCTGTACATTGCCTGAATCTCGCGTCTCAAATTGACGTATTGTGTCTTCAACACTAGCATAATTAAAACACCTTTCTCCGATTCAATTTGCATAAATAGTTCACTTTTGCATATTTTATTATGGGAAATGAATGTCCATGGACGCCTGATTACACTGCATTATGAGATGGTGGTTCGGCACTTCTGAGCATATCATAAGTCGCTGCTTTCCCATATGTTTAATTGTTTAGTACATCCCTGTTATAACAGGGCCGTATACAGATTGTCAGAATGCACCTTGCACGTGTGCCATTGATTTAGCCAATAACATTTTGCAGCTTTCGCCAAGCGCTAGCTGGGCGCTTGTTGTGTAAGGACTCTATGAATACACTCTTTTTGAATGCTTCATTTAATATGATTTATACGACCATTCAACACTTTAAACTGTGTAAATACCACATACATCATAGTATATAAACATCTGTACCATTAATTATTTTTCTCATTTAATCAACTGCAATAGCGGAGTCTGTTTTTATTTAAACCCTTAACAATGGAGTGATTTTGATTGTTTCAGATGAAGGAACGAATGATCTCAATTGTTTCAGAACTAGACAAGAGAGATAATTAAGATTCAGAAACGAGTGATCATAATTGTTTCAGATCTAGGCGGGTGGAATCACAATAATTATTTCAGATCCAGGCAGGAGGGATCACAATTGTACAGATTTAGACAGGATGGTTCATTATTTGTCCATATTTTGGAGAGTACTAGGATTTTCTTTTATTTGTTTTTAAATTATCATCCTTATCGCCTGCTATCAATGTCGGTATATTCTTATATCTGTTTCAGAGACATTTTATGAAACCTGAATATTCGTAAAGATAGCATTAAGAAGGAGGTTGTTTCCCATACATTTTTCCTTGAATAACACAGATCAAAATAATTACATATGTATATATCATTGGAGCATAACGAATACCATTTAAATATATTTTCTTTAGTTATTTTGGTAGATAAGATATATTTATATATGAAGGGCTATATCTGTATTTATCATTGAAGCATAACGAATGTCTTTTATATATATTTGCTTGTGTTATTTAGATAGGTTGGATCTATTTATATATGAAGGGCTATATCTGTATATATCATTGGAGCATAACGAATACCATTTAATTATATTTGCTTGTGTTATTTAGATATATTATATATATTTATATATGAAGAGTTAAACACGTTCTGAGACCAGGTACAGTTGATATAAAACGTTGAATATTAAATATAAATAACTTTCGAATGATGCAGACAATAAGCACTGTTGTAGTTTAATAAATGTTTATATGTTATGACGTCTATTGCGAATGGTTTATCTATTACATAGACGAGTAAAAGTACCAGAATAATAATTTAAAACAAGAAAAAAAGTTATAAAGTAGTTAACTTTATGTGTTATCCATGCAGGTATTGTAAAGTAGTAATCGTACTTGTGTTCTCCATGCAGGTATTATAAAGTAGTTAACTTACATGTGTTATCCATGCAGGTATTATCAAGTAGTTAACTTACATGTGTTATCCATGCAGGTATTATAAAGTAGTTAACTTACATGTGTTATTCATGCAGGTATTGTAAAGTAGTTAACTTACATGTGTTATCCATGCAGGTATTATAAAGTAGTTAACTTACATGTGTTATCTATGCAGGTATTGTAAAGTAGTAATCGTACATGTGTTATCCATGCAGGTATTATAAAGTAGTTAACTTACATGTGTTATCCATGCAGGTATTGTAAAGTAGTTATCGTACATGTGTTATCCATGCAGGTATTGTAAAGTAGTTAAGTAACATGTGTTATCCATGCAGGTATTGTAAAGTAGTAATCGTACATGTGTTATCCATGTAGGTATTGTAAAGTAGTTAACTTACATGTGTTATCCATGCAGGTATTGTAAAGTAGTAATCGTACATGTGTTATCCATGCAGGTATTATAAAGTAGTAATCTTACATGTGTTATCCATGCATGTATTGTAAAGTAGTAATCGTACATGTGTTATCCATGCAGGTATTGTAAAGTAGTTAACTAACATGTATTATCCATGCAGGTATTGTAAAGTAGTTATCTTACATGTGTTATCCATGCAGGTATTATAAAGTAGTTAACTTACATATGTTATCTATGCAGGTATTGTAAAGTAGTTAACTTACATGTGTTATCCATGCAGGTATTGTAAAGTAGTTATCTTACATGTGTTATCCATGCAGGTATTATAAAGTAGTTAATTTACATATGTTATCCATGGAGGTATTGTAAAGTAGTTAACTTTCATGTGTTATCCATGTAGGTATTATAAAGTAGTTAACTTACATGTGTTATCCATGCAGGTATTGTAAAGTAGTAATCGTACATGTGTTATCCATGCAGGTATTGTAAAGTAGTAATCGTACATGTGTTATCCATGCAAGTATTGTAAAGTAGTAATCGTACGTATGTTATCCATGTAGGTATTGTAAAGTAGGTATCGTACATGTGTTATTCATGTAGGTATTGTAAAGTAGTAATCGTACATGTGTTATTCATGTAGGTATTGTAAAGAAGTAATCGTACATGTGTTATTCACGCAGGTATTATAAAGTAGTTAACTTACATGTGTTATCCATGCAGGTATTATAAAGTAGTTAACTTACATGTATTATCCATGCAGGTATAATAAAGTAGTTAACTTACATGTGTTATCCATGCAGGTATTGTAAAGTAGTTAACTTTAATGTGTTATCCATGCAGGTATTGTAAAGTAGTAATCGTACATGTGTTATCCATGCAGGTATTGTAAAGTAGTTATCTTACATGTGTTATCCATGCAGGTATTGCAAAGTAGTTATCTCACATGTGTTATCCATGCAGGTATTGTAAAGTAGTTAGCTTACATGTGCTATCCATGCAGGTATTGTAAAGTAGTTCACTTACATGTGTTATACATGCATGTATTATAAGGTAGTTAACTTACATGTGCTATCCATGCAGGTATTGTAAAGTAGTTAACTTACATGTGTTATCCATACAGGTATTGTAAAGTAGTAATCTTACATGTGTTACCCATGCAGGTATTGTAAAGTAGTAATCGTACATGTGTTATCCATGCAGGTATTGTTAAGTAGTTAACTTACATATGTCATCCATGCAGGTAATGTAAAGTAGTTATCTTACATGTGCTATCCATGCAGGTATTGTAAAGTAGTAATCGTACATGTGTTATCCATGCAGGTATTGTAAAGTAGTAATCTTACATGTGTTATCCATGCAGGTATTGCAAAGTAGTAATCGTACATGTGTTATCCATGCAGGTATTGTAAAGTAGTTAACTTACATGTGTTATCCATGCAGGTATTGTAAAGTAGTAATCTTACATGTGTTATCCATGAAGATATTGTAAAGTAGTTAACTTACATGTGTTATCCATGCAGGTATTGTTAAGTAGATAAATTACATGTGTTATCCATGCAGGTATTGTAAAGTAGTAATCTTACATGTGTTATCCATGCAGGTATTGAACGTTTATATTCCTTTTAGAAAACATTTATGCACAGGTCTAAATATAACAACTCAATAATAATGAATGATTTCTTTACACATTTGATTCACTACTGGATGCGGAAGTTTTATACATCCTTATAAATTTACACGTTTTTAAATATTATAAACTTTAACATTATAATAACATATTTATGGACTTAAATATATTACTTAGATATGTTATATATTGTTTTTTCAAGACTAATTATTCGTTGGATATCAATTATATCACTGTCATGCACTTCCTGTCTTTAATAAATAATTCAAGATTAAATATAATGGGCGTTAATATATGTTTACAACGTTTAAAACATACACGGGGGATACGCAACTGTGATCGATATATCTTTAAATAGACAGGTCTGAATGATGTTCGTCTTGTTGTTTTTTAAACAGTGTTTGCTCTTTTCCATCATATAATAATAATAAATATATATATTGTTTTGCTACTATATTTTTCAAGGTCATCTGTAGCACATGGATCAAAATCTGTCGACATGCTTGAGAGAACTTGATCAAATAACAAAATAAAATTTTGCCACGATGTCTTCCAAAGTCGTCTGTTGGAGATTTACATGTATATTAGAGGGGTAAATCTCAAACCCTTTACAAGTCTACTTTTGTGTGTATGTTAGAAGGGTAAATCTCAAAACCTTTACAAGTCTACTTGTGTGTTATGTGTTAGAAGGATAAATCTCAAACCCTTTACAAGTCTGCTTTTGTGTGTATGTTAGAAGGGTAAATCTCAAACCGTTTACAAGTCTGCTTTTGTGTGTATGTTAGAAGGGTAAATCCCAAACCCTTTACAAGTCTGCTTGTGTGTGTATGTTAGAAGGATAAATCTCAAACCCTTTACAAGTCTACCTTTGTGTGTATGTTAGAAGGGTAAATATCAAACCCTTTACAAGTCTACCTTTGTGTGTATGTTAGAAGGGTAAATCTCAAACCCTTTACAAGTCTGCTTGTGTGTGTATGTTAGAAGGGTAAATATCAAACCCTTTACAAGTCTGCTTTTGTGTGTATGTTAGAAGGGTAAATCTCAAACCCTTTACAAGTCTACCTTTGTGTGTATGTTAGAAGGGTAAATCTCAAACCCTTTACAAGTCTGCTTGTGTGTGTATGTTAGAAGGGTAAATCTCAAACCCTTTACAAGTCTGCTTTTGTGTGTATGTTAGCAGGGTAAATATCAAACCCTTTACAAGTCTGCTTTTGTGTGTATGTTAGGAGGGTAAATCTCAAACCCTTTACAAGTCTGCTTTTGTGTGTATGTTAGCAGGGTAAATATCAAACCCTTTACAAGTCTGCTTTTGTGCGTATTTTAGCAGGGTAAATCTCAAACCGTTTACAAGTCTACTTGTGTGTGTGTTAGAAGGGTAAATCTCAAACTGTTTACAAGTCTCCTTGTGTTTGTGCATTTTAGAATGGTAAATCTCAAATTGTTTACAAGTCTACTTGTGTTTGTGCATTTTAGAAGGGTAAATCTCAAACTATTAACAAGTCTACTTGTGTGTGTGTTAGAAGGGTAAATCTCAAACTGTTTACAAGTCTACGTGTGTGTGTGTATTTAAGAAGGGTAAATCTCAAACCATTTACAAGTCTACGTGTGTGTGTATGTTAGAAGGATATGTCTCAAACCCTTTACAAGTCTACTTGTGTGTTATGTGTTAGAAGGATAAATCTCAAAGCCTTTACAAGTCTGCTTTTGTGTGTATGTTAGAAGGGTAAATCTTAAACCGTTTACAAGTCTGCTTTTGTGTGTATGTTAGAAGGGTAATCCCAAACCCTTTAAAAGTCTGCTTGTGTGTGTATGTTAGAAGGATAAATCTCAAACCCTTTACAAGTCTACCTTTGTGTGTATGTTAGAAGTGTAAATCTCAAACCCTTTACAAGTCTACCTTTGTGTGTATGTTAGAAGGGTAAATATCAAACCCTTTACAAGTCTGCTTTTGTGTGTATTTTAGCAGGGTAAATCTCAAACCGTTTACAAGTCTACTTGTGAGTGTGTTAGAATGGTAAATCTCAAATTGTTTACAAGTCTATTTGTGTTTGTGCATTTTAGAAGGGTAAATCTCAAACTGTTTACAAGTCTACTTGTGTGTGTGTTAGAAGGGTAAATCTCAAACTGTTTACAAGTCTACTTGTGTGTGTGTATTTAAGAAGGGTAAATCTCAACACCTTTAAAAGTCTACATTTGTGTGTATGTTAGAAGGGTAAATCTCAAACCCTTTACAAGTCTGCTTGTGTGTGTATGTTAGAAGGGTAAATCTCAAACCCTTTACAAGTCTGCTTTTGTGTGTATGTTAGAAGGGTAAATCTCAAACCCTTTACAAGTCTACCTTTGTATGTATGTTAGAAGGGTAAATCTCAAACTGTTTACAAGTCTACTTGTGTGTGTGTTAGAAGGGTAAATCTCAAACTGTTTACAAGTCTCCTTAGTGTTTGTGCATTTTAGAATCGTAAATCTCAAATTGTTTACAAGTTTACTTGTGTTTGTGCATTTTAGAAGTGTAAATCTCAAACCCTTCACAAGTCTGCTTTTGTGTGTATGTTAGCAAGGTAAATCTCAAACCCTTTACAAGTGTTCTTTTTGGTGTATGTTAGCAGGGCAAATCTCAAACCCTTTACAAGTCTGCTTTTGTGTGTATGTTAGCAGGGTAAATATCAAACCGTTTACAAGTCTACTTGTATGTGTGTTAGAAGGGTAAATCACAAACTGTTTACAAGTCTCCTTGTGTTTGTGCATTTTAGCATGGTAAATCTCAAATTGTTTACAAGTCTACTTGTGTTTGTGCATTTTAGAAGGGTAAATCTCAAACTGTTTACAAGTCTACTTGTGTGTGTGTTAGAAGGGTAAATCTCAAACTGTTTACGAGTCTACTTGTGTGTGTGTATTTAAGAAGGGTACATTTCAACCCTTTACAAGTCTACTTGGGTGTGTGTTAGAAGGGTAAATGTCAAACTGTTTACAAGTCTACTTGTGTGTGTGTTAGAAGGGTAAATCTCAAACTGTTTACAAGTCTACCTGTGTGTGTGTTAGAAGCTTAAATCTCAAACTGTTTACAAGTCTACTTTTGTGTGTATGTTAGCAGGGTAAATTTCAAACCCTTTACAAATCTGCTTTTGTGTGTATGTTAGCAGGGTAAATCTCAAACCCTTTAAAAGTCTGCTTTTGTGTGTATGTTAGAAGGGTAAATCTCAAACCCTTTACAAGTCTGCTTTTGTGTGTATGTTAGCAGGGTAAATCTCAAACCCTTTACAAGTCTGCTTTTGTGTGTATGTTAGCAGGGTAAATCTCAAACCCTTTACAAGTCTGCTTTTGTGTGTATGTTAGAAGGGTAAATCTCAAACCCTTTACAAGTCTGCTTTTGTGTGTATGTTAGCAGGGTAAATCTCAAAGCCTTTACAAGTCTGCTTTTGTGTGTATGTTAGCAGGGTAAAAATCAAACCCTTTACAAGTCTGCTTTTTATGTGTATTTTAGCAGGGTAAATCTCAAACCGTTTACAAGTCTACTTGTGTGTGTGTTAGAAGGGTAAATCTCAAACTGTTTACAAGTCTCCTTGTATTTGTGCATTTTAGAATGGTAAATCTCAAATTGTTTACAAGTCTACTTGTGTTTGTGCATTTTAGAAGGGTAAATCTCAAACTGTTTACAAGTCTACTTATGTGTGTGTTAGAAGGGTAAATCTCAAACCGTTTACAAATCGACTTTTGTTTGTGTTATTTAGAAGGGTAAATCTCAAACTGTTTACAAGTCTACTTGTGTGTGTGTTAGAAGGGTAAATCTCAAACTGTTTACAAATCTACTTGTGTGTGTGTATTTTAGAAGGGTAAATCTCAAACTGTTTACAAGTCTACTTGTGTGTGTGTTAGAAGGGTAAATCTCAAACTGTTTACAAATCTACTTGTGTGTGTGTATTTTAGAAGGGTAAATCTCAAACCCTTTATAAGTCTACTTGTGTGTGTGTTAGAAGGGTAAATCTCAAACTGTTTACAAGTCTACTTGTTTGTGTGTGTGTATTTTAGCTGGGTAAATCTCAAATTGTTTACAAGTCTACTTGTGTGTGTATTTTAGAAGGGTAAATCTCAAACCCTTTACAAGTCTACTTCTGTGTGTATTTTAGAAGGGTAAATCTCAAACCCTTTACAAGTCTACTTGTGTGTGTATTTTAGAAGGGTAAATCTCAAACCCTTTACAAGTCTACTTCTGTGTGTATTTTAGAAGGGTAAATCTCAAACCCTTAACAAGTCTACTTGTGTGTGTGTATTTAATCAGGGTAAATCTCAAACCCTTTACAAGTCTACTTGTGTGTATATTTTAGCAGGGTAAATCTCAAACCCTTTACAAGTCTACTTGTGTGTGTATTTTAGCAGGGTAAATCTCAAACCCTTTACAAGTCTACTTGTGTGTGTATTTTAGAAGGCTAAATCTCAAACCCTTTACAGGTCTACTTGTGTCTGTATTTTAGAAGGGTAAATCTCAAACCCTTTACATGTCTACTTGTGTGTGTATTTTAGAAGGGTAAATCTCAAACTCTTTACAAGTCTACTTGTGTGTGGGTATTTTAGAAGGGTAAATCTCAAACCGTTTACAAGTATATTTGTGTGTGTGTATTTTAGAAGGGTAAATCTCAAACTCTTTACAGTCTACTTGTGTGTGTATTTTAGAAGGGTAAATCTCAAACCCTTTACAGTCTTCTTGTGTGTGTATTTGAGAAGGGTAAATCTTAAAGCCTTTACAAGTCTACTTGTGTGTGTATTTTAGAAGGGTAAATCTCAAATTCTTTACAAGTCTACTTGTGTGTGTGTATTTTAGAAGGGTAAATCTCAAAGCCTTTACATGTCTACTTGTGTGTGTATTTTAGAAGGGTAAATCTCAAAGCCTTTACAAGTCTACTTGTGTGTGTATTTTAGAAGGGTATATCTCAAACCCTTTACAAGTCTGCTTGTGTGTGTATTTTAGAAGGGTAAATCTCAAACCCTTTACAAGTCTGCTTTAGTCTGAGATGGTTCCTATACATTACATTAACATTTTCCCACATACAACACATCTGCAGCAAACAACTTTGAAAACATTTAGGCAAAAATATGGACAATCTCTATAGTTTCTAATTATTGAAAAGAGTTGAAAACATTATAGTAAAAGGTGAGATTGCACTATCATTATGAGTGACTTTATTTTTAAAAAGTAATCTGCTTCAGTGGCGTCGGAAAGCGTCTATATGTAGAAAAGGGTTGAACATCTGCTTTTGTGAAAGATGGCACTTATAATTACATCTAGATCAAGATCTGTTAATTTTATGTTCTGTATAAAATGTTTTTATTTATTTCGATCTCTCTTCCATAAACAGCTGATAAAATAATTTTGTTTGTGTGATATAGTTTATTTCACAGCTCTAAATAAGGGGCGTTTTTCATGTTCTTAACCCTTTCCCAGATATAGATATAGTTTATTTCACAGCTCTAAATGAGGGGCGTTTTTCATGTTATTAACCCTTTTCCACATACATATATAGTTTATTTCACAGCTCTAAATGAGGGGTGTTTTTCATGTTATTAACCCTTTCCCGCATATATATAGTTTATTTCACAGCTCTAAATGAGGGGTGTTTTTCATGTTATTAACCCTTTTTCAGATATAGATATAGTTTATTACACAGCTCTAAATGAGGGGCGTTTTTCATATTCTTAACCCTTTCCCACATATATATATAGTTTATTTCACACCTTTAAATGAGGGGTGTTTTTCATGTTATTAACCCTTTTTCACATATATATATAGTTTATTTCACAGCTCTAAATGAGGGGCGGTTTTCATGTTCTTAATCCTTTTCCAGATATAGATATAGTTTATTACACAGCTCTAAATGAGGGGTATTTTTCATGTTCTTAACCCTTTTCCACACATAGATCTAGTTTGTTTCACAGCTCTAAATGAGGGGCGTTTTTCATGTTCTTAACCCTTTTCTAGATATAGATATAGTTTATTTCACAGCTCTAAATAACGGGTGTTTTTCATGTTCTTAACCCTTTTCCACATATAGATATAGTTTATTTCACAGCTCTAAATAAGGGGTGTTTTTCATGTTCTTAACCCTTTTCCAGATATAGATATAGTTTATTTCACAGCTCTAAATAAGGGGTGTTTTTCATGTTCTTAACCCTTTCCCACATATATATATAGTTTATTTCACAGCTCTAAATGAGGGGCGTTTTACATGATCTTAACCCTTTCCCACATATAGCTATAGTTTATTTCACAGCTCTAAATGAGGGGCGGTTTTCATGTTCTTAATCCTTTTCCAGATATAGATATAGTTTATTACACAGCTCTAAATGAGGGGTATTTTTCATGTTCTTAACCCTTTTCCACATATAGATCTAGTTTGTTTCACAGCTCTAAATGAGGGGCGTTTTTCATGTTCTTAACCCTTTTCCAGATATAGATATAGTTTATTTCACAGCTCTAAATAACGGGTGTTTTTCATGTTCTTAATCCTTTTCCAGATATAGATATAGTTTATTACACAGCTCTAAATGAGGGGTATTTTCCATGTTCTTAACCCTTTTCCACATATAGATCTAGTTTGTTTCACAGCTCTAAATGAGGGGCGTTTTTCATGTTCTTAACCCTTTTCCAGATATAGATATAGTTTATTTCACAGCTCTTAATAACGGGTGTTTTTCATGTTCTTAACCCTTTTCCACATATAGATATAGTTTATTTCACAGCACTAAATAAGGGGTGTTTTTCATGTTCTTAACCCTTTTCCAGATATAGATATAGTTTATTTCACAGCTCTAAATAAGGGGTGTTTTTCATGTTCTTAACCCTTTCCTACATATATATATAGTTTATTTCACAGCTCTAAATGAGGGGCGTTTTACATGATCTTAACCCTTTCCCACATATAGCTATAGTTTATTTTACAGCTCTAAATGAGGGGTGTTTTTCATGTTCTTAAACCTTTCCCACACATATATATATAGTTTATTTCACAGCTCTAAATAAGGGGCGTTTTTCATGTTCTTAACCCTTTCCCAATTATATATAGTTTATTTCACGGCTCTAAATGAGGGGTGTTTTTCAAGGTTATTAACGATTTCCCACATATAGATATAGTTCATTTCACAGCTCTAAATGAGGGGCGGTTTTCATGTTCTTAACCTTTTTCCACATATATATATAGTTTATTTCACAGCTCTAAATGAGAGGCGTTTTACATAATCTTAACCTTTTCCCACATATAGATATAGTTTATTTCACAGCTCTAAATGAGTGGTGTTTTTCATATTTTTAACCATTTCCCACATATCGATATAGTTTATTTCACAGCTCTAAATGAGGGCCGGTTTTCATGTTCTTAATCCTTTTCCACATATATATATAGTTTATTTCACAGCTCTAAATGAGTATTTTTTTCATGTTTTTAACCATTTCCCACATATAGATATAGTTTATTTCACAGCTCTAAATGAGGGGCGGTTTTCATGTTCTTAACCTTTTTCCACATATATATATAGTTTATTTCACAGCTCTAAATGAGGGGCGTTTTACATGATCTTAACCTTTTCACACATATAGATATAGTTTATTTCACAGCTCTAAATGAGTGGTGTTTTTCATGTTTTTAACCATTTCCCACATATCGATATAGTTTATTTCACAGCTCTAAATGAGGGGCGGTTTTCATGTTCTTAATCCTTTTCCACATTTATATATAGTTTATTTCACAGCTCTAAATGAGGGGCGTTTTACATGATCTTAACCCTTTCCTACATATATATATAGTTTATTTCACAGCTCTAAATGAGGGGTGTTTTTCATGCTCTTAACCCTTTCCCACATATAGATATAGTTTATTTCACAGCTCTAAATGAGGGGTGTTTTTCATGTTCTTAACCCTTTCCCACATATAGACGATCTCTGAAGCCTCTACAGCTGATGAGTTTTGGAACCATTGCAACAAAATGAGAAATTGTTCAAAACGAGCAAAGTCCCCTTTTGCCACAATGTTTTCAACTCTTTTCAATAATCAACTCTCCTTATATAGAGATATTTCACATTTTTATCCTACATGTTTTGAAAGTCGTCAGCTGCAGAATTGTTGTATGTTAAATACTGATTGGACCTGCAACACATATGCTTGTCTCGGTGAGACGATTCCTTTGTGTGCCTACAACATAGGTTGTAATGAGTGCTAAGTTGAACACGTTGTAACAAATGGAGAAATTACTCGTTATAAGTTATTTCTCCTTTGGTCCCAATGCTTTAAAAGGTCATCTTCTGCTGAGGCATCAGTCTGTAGGAAAGTGTTAATTCATACAAAAGCTAGATAAGCTGTTTTCTCACTTTTTACAGAATATTATATGTTTACAATAATACATTTATTGACAAAACTATTCATATTCCCTTCACTCTTTCCCTCTTGCAGACGCATTTTTGATGTGTTCCCAGCAGACAACTACTTGTGGGAAATGGTTAACCTTTTCCCACATATAGATTCTTTCTGACGCCTCTGAAGCAGACGATTTTTGATGTGTTCCCAACAGACAACTACGTGTGGGAAATGGTTAACCTTTTCCACATATACACTCAACAAAATTCGTAAACGGTCACTTCAATAATCTTCTAATATTCCTTTCCCTGTGAAATAAGCCTAATTACAAATTAGTTTCGTGAAAAGACCATTACCTCGTACACAAGCTGTGAAAACTTGGTTCACATATTTCGCTTTGTCAAAAAGATACAGTGTCTCAAATGACAACACTCTCAATCATAAAAGTCACAAAATCTAACATAGCGTGTAAAGGAAGAAAATAAAAATACCACCCTTAGTCACTTTAAAATGATATTACATCATGTGTGAGACTGAAACACAGTCACCAACGGCTTAATTAGTTCAAATGAATGTTCAACTTTAACATTACCATGTATGTGAAACAAAGCCTAAGTCAAAAGATTGCTAAAAATACAAAAACAATGAAAATTTTAATTCCCTATGGAATTTGCATTGTTATTTCTTTTCCTTGTGACTTTTGGATTTTGGAGTAACCTCATATGAACTGCGTTTTCTCTGCCGTTTATGCTTCGATTTAGCTGAAATTTTCAAAGAATATTGCCACGAGAGGGCGGATATCGAATACTGATCTGTGTATTGATTATACTTAATGCACTCTTCAGGAAAGTTACTTTACTAAGTGACCGGTTAGGAATTGTGTTTAGTGTAGACTTTCTAACGCCTCTGAAGCAGATGATTTTTGAATTCAATGTGGCAAAACGAGAAATTGCTCTTTATGAGCAATTTCTCCATTTGCCACAATGATTTGAACTATATACAATATCCATACTATCGTTTAAAGAGAATTTCTAAATTTTCGACTTGACGATTTGGAAGTCGTCTGCTGCAGATGTTTTGTATCTTGGAAAGGGTAAAATAAGCAATAAGAATTCTCTTAAATTCATCTGCTGCAGTGGTATTGTATGTAGGAAAAGGTTAAATAAGCAATAAGAATTCTCTTAAATTCATCTGCTGCAGTGGTATTGTATGTAGGAAAAGGTTAACTATGCAATAAGAATTCTCTTAACTTCATCTGCTGCAGTGGTATTGTATGTAGGAAAAGGTTAAATAAGCAATAAGAATTCTCTGAAATTCATCTGCTGCAGTGGTATTGTGTGTAGGAAAAGGTTAAATATACAATAAGAATTCTCTGTAATTCATCTGCTGCAGTGGTATTGTATGTAGGAAAAGGTTAACTATGCAATAAGAATTCTCTGTAATTCATCTGATGCAGTGGTATTGTGTGTAGGAAAAGGTTAACTATGCAATAAGAATTCTCTGTAATTCATCTGATGCAGTGGTATTGTATGTAGGAAAAGGTTAACTATGCAATAAGAATTCTCTGTAATTCATCTGCTGCAGTGGTATTGTGTGTAGGAAAAGGTTAAATAAGCAATAAGAATTCTCTTAAATTCATCTGCTGCAGTGGTATTGTATGTAGGAAAAGGTTAACTATGCAATAAGAATTCTCTGAAATTCATCTGCTGCAGTGGTATTGTATGTAGGAAAAGGTTAACTATGCAATAAGAATTCTCTGTAATTCATCTGATGCAGTGGTATTGTGTGTAGGAAAAGGTTAAATATACAATAAGAATTCTCTGAAATTCATCTACTGCAGTGGTATTGTGTGTAGGAAAAGGTTAAATATACAATACGAATTCTCTGTAATTCATCTGCTGCAGTGGTATTGTATGTAGGAAAAGGTTAAATATACAATAAGAATTCTCTGTAATTCATCTGCTGCAGTGGTATTTCATGTGGGAAAAGGTTAAATAAGCAATAAGAATTCTCTGTAATTCATCTGCTGCAGTGGTATTGTATGTAGGAAAAGGTTAAATATACAATAAGAATTCTCTGAAATTCATCTACTGCAGTGGTATTGTGTGTAGGAAAAGGTTAAATATACAATAAGAATTCTCTGTAATTCATCTGCTGCAGTGGTATTGTATGTAGGAAAAGGTTAAATATACAATAAGAATTCTCTGTAATTCATCTGCTGCAGTGGTATTTCATGTGGGAAAAGGTTAAATAAGCAATAAAAATTCTCTGTAATTCATCTGATGCAGTGGTATTGTATGTAGGAAAAGGTTAACTATGCAATAAGAATTCTCTGTAATTCATCTGCTGCAGTGGTTTTGTGTGTAGGAAAAGGTTAAATAAGCAATAAGAATTCTCTTAAATTCATCTGCTGCAGTGGTATTGTATGTAGGAAAAGGTTAACTATGCAATAAGAATTCTCTGTAATTCATCTGATGCAGTGGTATTGTGTGTAGGAAAAGGTTAAATATACAATAAGAATTCTCTGAAATTCATCTACTGCAGTGGTATTGTGTGTAGGAAAAGGTTAAATATACAATAAGAATTCTCTTAAATTCATCTGCTGCAGTGGTATTGTATGTAGGAAAAGGTTAAATATGCAATAAGAATTCTCTGTAATTCATCTGATGCAGTGGTATTGTGTGTAGGAAAAGGTTAAATAGGCAATAAGAATTCCAAGTTATAACCTCCTTCTTCAGTCAACCCTTTCTCTTATACAGACGCTTTCTGACGCATCTAAAGCAGACGAGTTTTAAAGTCAATGTGGAAAATTCCCACATACAGACACGTTGTGTTCCTTCAACAGTAACTTAACCCTTTCCCACATACAGACACGTTGTGTTCATTCAACAGTAACTTAACCCTTTCCCACATACATAAACTTTGTGTTCCTTCAACAGTAACTTAACCCTTTTCCACATACAGACACTTTGTGTTCCTTCAACCATTCAAGATTTACTCACCTTTCCTTGTTTATCATTATCTTAACCCTTTCCCACATACAGACACTTTGTGTTCCTTCAACTATTCAAGATGTACTCACCTTTCCTTGTTTATCAGTAACTTAACCCTTTCCCACATACAGACACTTTGTGTTCCTTTAACAGTAACTTAACCCTTTCCCACATACATACACTTTGTGTTCCTTTAACAGTAACTTAACCCTTTCCCACATACAGACACTTTGTGTTCCTTCAACAGTAACTTAACCCTTTCCCACATACATACACTTTGTGTTCCTTTAACAGTAACTTAACCCTTTCCCACATACAGACACTTTGTGTTCCTTCAACAGTAACTTAACCCTTTCCCACATACAGACACTTTGTGTTCCTTTAACAGTAACTTAACCCTTTCCCACATACAGACACTTTGTGTTCCTTCAACCATACAAGATTTACTCACTTTTCCTTGTTTATCAGTAACTTAACCCTTTCCCACATACAGACACTTTGTGTTCCTTCAACAGTAACTTAACCCTTTCCCACATACAGACACTTTGTATTCCTTCAACCATACAAGATTTACTCACTTTTCCTTGTTTATCAGTAACTTAACCCTTTCCCACATACAGACACTTTGTGTTCCTTCAACAGTAACTTAACCCTTTCCCACATACATACACTTTGTATTCCTTCAACCATACAAGATTTACTCACTTTTCCTTGTTTATCAGTAACTTAACCCTTTCCCACATACATACACTTTGTGTTCCTTCAACAGTAACTTAACCCTTTCCCACATACAGACACTTTGTGTTCCTTTAACTATTCAAGATTTATTCACATTTCCTTGTTTATCAGTAACTTAACCCTTTCCCACATACAGACATTTGTGTTCCTCTATCAATAACTTAACCCTTTCCCACATACAGACACTCTGTGTTCCTTCAACAGTAACTTAACCCTTTCCCACATACTGACAATTTGTGTTCTTTCAACCATTCAAGATTTACTCACCTTTCCTTTTTTATCAGTAACTTAACCCTTTCCCAAATGCAGACACTTTGTGTTCCTTTATCATTAACTTAACCCTTTCCCACATACAGACACTGTGTGTTCCTTCAACAGTAACTTAACCCTTTCCCACATACTGACAATTTGTGTTCTTTCAACCATTCAAGATTTACTCACCTTTCCTTGTTTATCAGTAACTTAACCCTTTCCCACATACAAACACTTTGTGTTCATTCAACAGTAATTTAACCCTTTCCCACATACAGATACTTTGTGTTCCTTCAATAGTAACTTAACCCTTTCCCACATACAGACACTTTGTGTTCCTTCAACCATTCCAGATTTACTCACCTTTCCTTGTTTATCAGTAACTTAACCCTTTCCCATATACAGACACTTTGTGTTCCTTCAACAGTAACTTAACCCTTTCCCATATACAGACACTTTGTGTTCCTTCAACCATTCCAGATTTACTCACCTTTCCTTGTTTATCAGTAACTTAACCCTTTCCCATATACAGACACTTTGTGTTCCTTCAACAGTAACTTAACCCTTTCCCACATACAGACACTTTGTGTTCCTTCAACAGTAACTTAACCCTTTCCCACATACAGACACTTTGTGTTCCTTCAACAGTAACGTAACACTTTCCCACATACAGACACTTTGTGTTCATTCAACCATTCAAGATTTACCCACCTTTCCTTCTTATCAGTTACTTAACCCTTTCCCAAATATAGACACTTTGTGTTCCTTCAACAGTAACTTAACCCTTTCCCACATACAGACACATTGTGTTCCTTCAACCATTCCAGTTTTGTTCATCTTTCCTTGTTTAGTAGTAACCTAACACTTTCCCACATACAGACACTTTGTTTTCCTTCAACCATTCCAGTTTTGTTCACATTTTCTCGTGTACGGGTAACTTAACCCTTTTTCCACATACAGACACTTTCTGGTGCCTCTGTAGCAGACGATTTTATAAAACGCTGTGACAAATGAAGGGATTGCTCATGATAAGCAATTCCTGCATTTGACACAATGGTTTCAACACTATTCAATAATTAAACTATTATTAAGAGAGATTTTCCACATTTTTTGCCGAATGGTTTCAAAATCGTCTGCTGCGGATTTGTTGTATTTGGGAAAGGGTAAATTCCTGTTTTAAAACCAAGTACAGGATAGTTGTTTATTCTTAGCTCACAGGGATTGTGTTTCAGAACAGCTTATGTTATCGCCCCTTCCCATTGATCTACAATAAATCTGCAGCAATCAGCTTCGAAAAAAAAAATAGGCAAAACATATGGCAGATCAATATTTATAATATGAAGTGTTTGTTAATCTATAGAGATGATAACATTGTGACTAAATTTGTTTAACGCAAATTCATCAACATGCATTGAGAAAGTCGGTACTGGTAAGTGTTTTTCCTGGTAATATAATGTAGCACTCATTTCACTACTATTTACACATTATTTATACATCAATCTTACATGTTAGTGTTTTTCCTGGTAACATAATGTAACACACATCTTACTACTATTTACACACTATTTGTACATTAATCTTACTGGTAAGCGTTTTTCCTGGTAACATAATGTAACACTCATCTTACTACTATTTACACACTAGTTATACATTAATCTTACTGGTAAGCGTTTTTCCTGGTAACATAATGTAACACACATCTTTCTACTATTTACACACTATTTGTACATTAATCTTACTGGTAAGCGTTTTTCCTGGTAACATAATGTAGCACTCATTTCACTACTATTTACACACTATTTAAACATTAATCTTACATGTTAGTGTTTTTCCTGGTAACATAATGTAACACACATCTTACTACTATTTACACACTATTTGTACATTAATCTTACTGGTAAGCGTTTTTCCTGGTAACATAATGTAGCACTCATTTCACTACTATTTACACACTATTTATACATTAATCTTACATGTTAGTGTTTTTCCTGGTAACATAATGTAACACACATCTTACTACTATTTACACACTCTTTGTACATTAATCTTACGGGTAAGCGTTTTTCCTGGTAACATAATGTAGCACTCATTTCACTACTATTTACACACTATTTATACATTAATCTTACTGGTAATTCTTATTCCTGGTAACATAATGTAACACTCATTTCACTACTATTTATACACTTTGTATACATACATCGTTTTGTGTTGTACTACTGTCTAAATTATTTTCAATCTTTAACTAGATATACGAAGTTTCCAAAAAACTTACATTTCATCATATGAATGATATGTGATGTACATTCCATCGTATGAATGATATGTGATGTACATTCCATTCTAAGAATAATATGTGATGTACAGTCCATCGTAAGAATGATATGTGATGTACATTCCATTCTAAGAATGATATATGATGTACAGTCCATCGTATGAATGATATGTGATTTACATTCCATTCTAAGAATGATATGTGATGTACATTCCATCATATGAATTATATGTGATGTACATTACATTGTAATAATGATATGTGATGTACATTCCATCATAATAATGATATGTGATGTACATTCAATCGTATGAATAATAGGTGATGTGCATTCCATCGTATGAATGATAGGTGATGTACATCCCATTCTAAGAATGATATGTGATGTACATTCCATCGTATGAATGATATGTGATGTACATTACATCGTATGACTGATATGTGATGTACATTCCATCATATGAATGATATGTGATGTACATTCCATCGTATGAATGATAGGTGATGTACATTCCATCGTATGAATGATATGTGATGTACATTCCATCATATGAATGATATGTGATGTACATTCCATTCTAAGAAAGATATGTGATGTACATTCCATCATAATAATGATATGTGATGTACATTCCATCATAATAATGATATGTGATGTACATTCCATCATATGAATGATATGTGATGTACATTCCATCATATGAATGATATGTGATTTACTTTCTATCGTATGAATGATATGTGATGTACATTCCATCCTCAGAATGATATTTGATGTATATTCAATCGTATGAATGATATGTGATGTAGGCTACTTTCCATCATATGAATGATGTTATAATTCCCGGGGAAGCATGCTCTTGGACCCATGGACCCATGGACCCCTGGACTCCTGGACCCCGCCCCCACTAGCACGTCTGTGTGTATACATGATTTTAATCCAGGTACGCCCCTGTAGACTCTGTGTATAGACACCACACGTTATGTTTCCTGATTTCAAATGTCCTATATAGATGACCATGGAAATGAAGACCACCTGTGAACGAAGACCAGAATGTTGTCTTTCAATGAAAGGTCTCTCTATACATAGATCATTATAGCAAAAAGAGCATTTCCTTATTTTGCCACACTGTTTTCAGAAGCTGTGAACTACTGATGCATCAAAGTACGTTTGCATTTGGAAAAGGGTAAAGTAACAGCTATTTTAAATTATTATGTATGTTTACATGATAGCAATTACAGGGAAAACAAGGCAAAATACAATGGACACAATTGTTTATAACATGACTACACATTACATGGTTTTACACATATATATGTATATATATATATATATATATATATATATATATATATATACACACACACATATAAACAAGCATACGAACAGTTATTGAACACGGGGAAACAAAAACGTTATTTACAATGGTACAATGTACATCGGTCAAGATATATTGCCCAATTCGTAAATCTCCTCGGACGAAACGAAACTCAGAGAAGACATATATGAACAGAAGAATGAGACACGTTTAGAAATAAAAATCAGTGTATGAATAAACATTTGCATGTTATGAATCTTAGTAAATATGTACAAGGCTGGCTATACGTTACATGTACGGACAGTGTAAAAATCAGTGTATGAATTAACATTTGCATGTAATGAATCTAAGTAAATATGTGAAAATATGTGCAGTTGTTGTGTGTGTGAAAGTTAGTTCAAGATTGGTTTATCTTTTGCTAAACATCTTTTGTTATTATATCCTCATATCAAATAATGCAATTGTGCTGAGTTTATTAATAAAGCCTTCTAAGTAGTTTTCTAACAGGCAATGTCATTTACGCCATTTCCTGAATGTTCTAATTAAAAAATTAAATGAGGATGATAACCACCCATGTTGTTTAAGATGATCATTCTATTCGTGATGACGTTATACAGTAGTTTGCCTTTTCCCCAACCTATTCTTATTGCGTACTTTTGCTATTTGCAATACCAAACATTTCTAGTTGATCATTTATGATGACATGTATAGGTATTTATTTTTTTAATTTTGTCTAAGCCACATCTTTTCACTCTGTAAATGGCCATAAACAAATGTTGTCGATGTTTGCCAATGAAAGATTGAATGTTGTCTATTGCTATCATTACTTTGTTTTGTGATAACGTAGATTTAATATAAAACTATGTTCATATTATCTACCAATCAGAGTTTTTGTTTCGTCGACAACACTTTCTTGTACACATTTTCATATTGTCTGTTACTCAGAATGTTTGTTTCTTTGACAGCGCTTTCTTGTTCATTTCCATGTTGTGGTCGATCGGCATTTTCCTCTCCTACTCTGTTGCTTGTACCCGAATGGCTTTATAACCTATCCTTTCCTGGGTGGTAACGTATATCTTATAACACAATATTTTCATATTGTCTACCACCCTGAGAGTTTGTTTTATCGACATTACTCTCTTGTACATTTTCATATTGTTTTCCACTCATATTGTTTGTTTCGTTGACAGCACTGTCTTGTACATTTACATATGGAGGACGATGAACGTTTCCCTCTCCTGTGTTGTTGTCTATACCTAAATGGCTATATAACATATCAGTTCGTGGGCGGTAATGTAGATCTTCATATTGGGATAAAGTCGGGTCTGTATTTTCTGAAAAAAACATTTAGAATCAAGTTCACTTGGTTTGGTGTATCGGCACATACAAAAACATTACCCTTCACGCGGAGACCTTTTTAGCAAGGGGCTCGTATTCTGTGTATACAATACTGTGCATTTAACTCAAATATTATTCAATTAACGAACATAACATGGTCTTCTCGTGAAGTGTATGTGATAACAAACATGTGATGCGTAAATCCTTGTCATAATGTATTCCGTGATCTGCAGTTAGCCCCCTTGATGGCAGCCCTGTGAGTGCTTTGATTTATAATACAAAGTTTGTCATCACAGTCATTGGATTGTAATTTTTACTAGACTGTGCTACATTTAATCACCTTAATGGGAAATACCGATCAGACGCATACTTCAATTAAGATTATTTATTAACTTTTTCTCTGCTAGAATCGAAGCACGTTCCTTCAATTAAGAGCAATTATAGCAAGCGTACGCGCGACATCTCAACATGCTCTTTACTGTTGGATTCTAAACACCACATTTTGTTAAAATTTGTGAGTGTGGTGATCATATATAGTATTATAAAGATATAAATGTTGATTTTCTTCATATTTCGCTAAGTTATTAAACTCGATATTTATGACTCATTTAAAACTTTAATTCTAGACTTCATAAAATTACTATCTTAAGAAGAACTTTTTTGAGAATTGGGGATTTGAATGGAATAACATTACAGAAGGTATTGCTATTATAAGTAACTACTAATCAGAGTCAATCGGAGAGGATAAGTATCTATTTGGTTAAAGGGTCTCCTGATATTTTTGCCACACCTTAAACAAAAATCAAAGTGTTACTGACAATCAGAAGGACGCAAAGCAATAACGACTTTATTCTATTAAAGAAGCATTTATATAGATGCTTAATTTGTCAGGGTGTTAATCTTTTAAATCATAGAACAGCCACTTTAAACACATACAATAAATAAACAGTTAATACTCGTGTAATACAATTTTTTCTAATAACCGGAGTATATTTGACTGTGACCTATAGACTAGTTAAAGCGTAACATTAATCATTATGTTATATATCTTAAAGTGTTTGTCTACCTGTATGTCCTTGCGCATTCGATTCTTCACGACTCTCTGACTTCTGACAGAGAGACCTTTTCCTTCTGTAATATATATATAGATCAAGAGAGTAAGAATTATAATTCACTGATTCGATTCATGTCTCAATCGTTTTCTGTGTCTGTCTATCCCTCTCTGTCTCCTTCATCATCTCTCTTTTTCTCTCCCTTTCTTTCTCCATCTTTCTGAATGTCTATCTCTTTATTTCTCTGTCTCTGTCTCTCTCTGTCTCTGTTTCTGTTTCTGTCTCTGTCTTTCTCAATTTCTCACTCTTTCACTCAAGTTTCAGCACCCGAGAGCACAACAACGTGCTCACGGTGAGCTATTATGATGGCATGATGTCCGTCGTCAACAATTGTTTTTAAATGACATCTAAACCACTTATAAGTTAAGTTATACGGAAAATACTATAAGCTAAGCCATACATGTTTTCAATTCCTGTATTATTAAATTAAACATCATTCTTATATGCATTGTGTAATTTTTTTCATAATTGGCATGAACTCTATAAAAACAATTTAGTTTACTATTTGGTTAATATTAACTTCTGTGTAACAGATTTTATGTATTAACCCTTTCCTTTGTGCAACACAATTGCTACGAACAACTTTGAAAACGTATGGACCTAAAGATATACATATTAAATTGATGAGGGTATAACTATGAAAAAGAGATGAAAACCCTTTTACAAAAGGGGAGATTATTTTGTAAATGTAAAGATATATATATGGAATAACTCCTACTTAAAAACCTTCTTGTTAAATATTAACTAGTACATAAGTTTCTTCTAAGTCATATTAATTTAACAAAAGACAAAAGGGTGTATATTTTTTGCATCTGTCGCAGTAGAGCTTTACTGGTTATTGGGTATAGGCATGACAAATGACATTACATAACTCAGGTGAGCGGTCCAGGGCCATCACGTCCATCTTGCTCATTTTCTTTCTGTCTCTCTCTCTTCATCCCTCTCTTTTTTTCTATCCCGTTTACACTTTTGTCTCTCTCTTTCTGTCTGCTTGTCCATCTGACTTTCTCCATTTTTTTTTCTCTCTCTCTCTCTCTCTCTCTCTCTCTCTCCCTCTCTCTCTCTCTCTCTCTCTCTCTTTCTCACACAAACTTCCGCCCTCATTCCTCATTCACTCTCCTTTTCTCTTGTTTTCCGTCTGTCTGTCTCTTTTGTTTACTCCTCGTTCACTCTCTCATTCAGTCTCTCTCCATCATTCCTGCTATTCTGCTAACTAATCACAAGATAATTTGTGTTTTCTCACTTAAACATTTACAAACCTGAGTATTAAAACAGCTACTATGACTAATATAATCAATGCCACACATCCAATACTACCAATGACTACACCAACGATAGTTCCAGTATTAATAGGTTCTTGTCCGGTGGATAGAGCTGGAAATATAGAAAGTATATATATATAAGTATTTCCACTACAGTCCTCCAGCGTATCAAGCTACATGTAGTATATTGTTTTATACACAGGCCTCTTTCATAGCTGTTTCAGTTTTAATTTTATACTATTGATGCTTACACCGTTCTACATTAAATATAATAACCTCTGCGGACTTTCTTCTTCTGTATCCAGTTTCAAGATATTACAGTATCTATTGAAGCTTTTGTGCCTTCATCATTTTAATTATTTATTTAAATCGTCATATAACCTTTTTAATTCTGTCGTTAGATCACTGTTGGTATTATTTCAATTCAATCTTCAAATAATAAGGAAAGCGATTTACAGTAAATATTGCTAGTTCAAAGAAAGGTACACAATATGATTCAATTGAACATGCAACAGAAACTAATGAATCATAACGAATATAAGTAACTGTAACCCTTTGAGATTATTTGCATGTTCTTAACCCTTTACCACATATAGATATAGTTTATTTCACAGCTCTAATTGAGGGCGTGTTTTATGTTCTTTACACTTTCCCACATATAGATATAGTTTATTTCACAGCTCTAATTAAGGGGCGTTTTTCATGTTCTTAACCCTTTCCCACATATATATATAGTTTATTTCACAGCTCTAAATGAGGGTTGTTTTTCATGTTATTAACCCTTTCCCACATATATATATAGTTTATTTCACAGCTCTAATTGAGTGGCGTTTTTCACGTTCTTAACCATTTCCCACATATAGATATAGTTTATTTCACAGCTCTAATTGAGGGTTGTTTTTCATGTTATTAACCCTTTCCCACATATAGATATAGTTTATTTCACAGCTCTAATTGAGTGGCGTTTTTCACGTTCTTAACCATTTCCCACATATAGATATAGTTTATTTCACAGCTCTAATTGAGGAGCGTTCGTCATGTTCTTAACCATTTCCCACATATATATATAGTTTATTTCACAGCTCTAATTGAGGGGCGTTCGTCATGTTCTTAACCATTTCCAATATATAGATATAGTTTATTTCACAGCTCTAATTGAGGGGCGTTCGTCATGTTCTTAACCATTTCCCGCATATAGATACAGTTTATTTCACAGCTCTAAATGAGGTGCGTTTTTCATGTTCTTTACACTTTCCCACATATAGATATAGTTTATTTCACAGCTCTAAATGAGGGGCGTTTTTCATGTTCTTAACCCTTTTACACACATAGATATAGTTTATTACACAGCTCTAAATGAGGGGCGTTTTTCATGGTCTTAACCCTTTTACACATATAGATATAGTTTATTTCACAGCTCTAAATGTGGGCGTTTTTCATGTTCTTAACCCTTTTACACATATAGATATAGTTTATTTCACAGCTCTAAATGAGGGGCGTTTTTCATGTTCTTAACCCTTTTCCAGATATAGATATAGTTTATGTCACAGCTCTTAATGAGGGGCGTTTTACATGTTCTTAAACCGTTTCCAGATAAAGATATTGTTTATTTCACAGCTCTAAATGAGGGGCGTTTTTCATGTTATTAACCATTTTCCACATAGATATAGTTTATTTCACATCTCTAAATGAGGGGCGTTTTTTTTATGTTCTTAACCCTTTTCCAGATATAGATATAGTTTATTTCACAGCTCTAAATGAGGGGCGTTTTTCATGTTCTTAACCATTTTCCACATATAGATATAGTTTATTTCACAGCTCTAAATAAGGGGCGTTTTTCTTGTTATTAACCCTTTTCCAGATATTGTTTATTTCACAGCTCTAAATGAGGGGTGTTTTTCATGTTCTTAACCCTTTTCCAGATATAGATATAGTTTATTTCACAGCTCTAAATGAGGGGCGTTTTTCATGTTCTTAACGCTTTCCCACATCTAGATATAGTTTATTTCAAAGATCTAAATGAGGGGCGTTTTTCATGTTCTTAACCCTTTTCCAGATATAGATATAGTTTATGTCACAGCTCTTAATGAGGGGCGTTTTACATGTTCTAAAACCGTTTCCAGATAAAGATATTGTTTATTTCACAGCTCTAAATGAGGGGCGTTTTTCATGTTATTAACCATTTTCCACATATAGATATAGTTTATTTCACATGTCTAAATGAGGGGCGTTTTTTTATGTTCTTAACCCTTTTCCAGATATAGATATAGTTTATTTCACAGCTCTAAATGAGGGGCGTTTTTCATGTTCTTAACCATTTTCCACATATAGATATAGTTTATTTCACAGCTCTAAATAAGGGGCGTTTTTCTTGTTCTTAACCCTTTTCCAGATATTGTTTATTTCACAGCTCTAAATGAGGGGTGTTTTTCATGTTCTTAACCCTTTTCCAGATATAGATATAGTTTATTTCACAGCTCTAAATGAGGGGCGTTTTTCATGTTCTTAACGCTTTCCCACATCTAGATATAGTTTATTTCAAAGATCTAAATGAGGGGCGTTTTTCATGTTCTTAACCCTTTCCCACATATATATATATAGTTTATTTCACAGCTCTAAATGAGGGGCATTTTTCTTGTTCTTAATTCTTTCCCACATATAGATATACTTTATTTCACAGCTTTAAATGAGGGGCATTTTTCATGTTCTTAATTCTTTCCCACATATAGATATAGTTTATTTCACAGCTCTAAATGAGGGGTGTTTTTCATGTTCTTAACCATTTCCCACATATAGATATAGTTTATTTCACAGCTCTAAATGAGGGGCATTTTTCATGTTCTTAATTCTTTCCCACATATAGATATAGTTTATTTCACAGCTTTAAATGAGGGGCATTTTTCATGTTCTTAATTCTTTCCCACATATAGATATTGTTTATTTCACAGCTTTAAATGAGGGGCGTTTTTCACGTTTTTAACCATTTCCCACATATAGATATAGTTTATTTCACAGCTCTAAATGAGGGGCTTTTTTCATGTTCTTAACCCTTTTCCACATATAGATATAGTTTATTTCACAGCTCTAATTGAGGGCGTTTTTTATGTTCTTTACACTTTCCCACATATAGATATAGTTTATTTCACAGCTCTAATTGAGGGGCGTTTTCATTTTCTTAACCCTTTCCCACATATAGATATAGTTTATTTCACAGCTCTAAATGAGGGGTGTTTTTCATGTTATTAACCCTTTCCCACATATAGATATAGTTTATTTCACAGCTCTAATTGAGGGGCGTTTTTCACGTTCTTAACCATTTCCCACATATAGATATACTTTGTTTCACAGCTCTAATTGAGGGGCGTTCGTCATGTTCTTAACCATATCCCACATATATATATAGTTTATTTCACAGCTCTAATTGAGGGGCGTTCGTCATGTTCTTAACCATTTCCAACATATAGATATAGTTTATTTCACAGCTCTAATTGAGGGGCGTTCGTCATGTTCTTAACCATTTCCCACATATAGATATAGTTTATTTCACAGCTCTAAATGAGGTGCGTTTTTCATGTTCTTTACACTTTCCCACATATAGATATAGTTTATTTCACAGCTCTAAATGAGGGGCGTTTTTCATGTTCTTAACCCTTTTACACATATAGATATAGTTTATTACACAGCTCTAAATGAGGGGCGTTTTTCATGGTCTTAACCCTTTTACACATATAGATATAGTTTATTTCACAGCTCTAAATGAGGGCGTTTTTCATGTTCTTAACCCTTTTACACATATATATATAGTTTATTTCACAGCTCTAAATGACGGGCGTTTTTCATGTTCTTAACCCTTTTACACACATAGATATAGTTTATTTCACAGCTCTAAATGAGGGGTGTTTTTCATACTCTTAACCCTTTTACACAAATATATATAGTTTATTTCACAGCTCTAAATGAGTGGCGTTTTTCATGTTCTTAAAATATAGTTTATTTCACAGCACTAGATAATGCGGGTTTTTCATGTTCTTAACTCCTTTCCCACATATAGAGGTCTCTGACGCCTCAACAGAGGATGACTTTTGAAATCATTGCAACAAAAGGAGACATTGCTCAAAACAAGTAAATTATTCTTCTTTTTAAACATAGAAGGGGGAAAATAAAAAATGAAGATATTTTAAAATATAATTGTAATTTGTTATCAATACCATTCAGAAGCCTATCACATACTATTACAAACAATGGATTTATTAAATCCTCCAGACAACTAATTGCTATAAGTAATCATCAAACCTTGAAATTACAAACTAACCGCCTGTCAACCATTATTATTCTTCCGTTCAATCTCAAATGCAGAACTATAACTATGATTGACAGGCTAACATGATGAAACATTGTGAAGTATTGTGCTCTATCTTTAAATTCTTATTATCTACATGACTTTTTATGAAATAATGTACACAAAACATGAACCACAATAATGAAAAACATATAAGAAAGTAACAAAAGTTGTAGGGCGGGTGGGCGGTTAATCAAATTAGAATAGGCTTCTTCTCTTGTCAAATACTATTCAAACTGTGATTTGTGTTTTCCACGATTTTCCATGCATGAACATATTTTAATTTAAACCAATGAGATCAAAGAAATCAATCAAAGAAATAATTGGTTAGATTTTTCACTAGTCCAATCAGATGTGTTTGTCATTATACACAAGACCAAATAAGGATATATGCTACCTTACACAATTGAACGTCTGCCAATAATCATAATTAACTATTTTTAACTTTATAAAAATATTCCAATTATTCTTCTTTTTAAACATAGAAGGGGGAAAATAAAAAATGAAGATGTTTGAATATATAATTGTAATTTGTTATGAATACCATTGAGAAGCCTCTCACATACTATTACAAACAATGGATTTATTAAATCCTCCAGACAACTAATTGCTATAAGTAATCATCAAACCTTGATATTACAAACTAACCGCCAGCCCACCGGCCAAAAGCAAAAACAAAAACAAAAATAAACAAAAACACAAAACAAAAACACATAATAAAAAGAAAAAACAAACATAGGATTAAGCTGAAGCAATAAGAAGCTGAAGCAATAATACAGAAAAAGAAAAAAAACAATTAACATTAATCAGCCATTTTTTCCATAATTCTCTTCCAGAAATTTTAAGAAAAACCCACCTCAACTATCCGTTCCTAATATGATCATTCTGTAGCAGACTACTTTGACTATATTGTCAAAAATTAGAAAATCTTACTAATTTAATGGATATCGTATGACTTAAAAGTGAAAACCTAGTGACAAAAGAAGAAATTGCACAAAACATGCAATTTCTCCTTATGCCACAATGCCCTCAAATTACCCTCTGCTGCACCTGTGCCATAAAGAGTCTATATGAGGGAAAGGGCTATTAAATAGTGCAATACTGTATGGAAAAACTATTCCAGAAGAAAATTGATGTCATAAATGAAGCAAGCAACAACCCTTACTTGCGTCTACTCCTAGATTCAACGTCAATCTTTGAATTCCTGTACAAATATCAATATAAAATAATAGACAATCCTCCCTACTAAATTAAACCTATCTTATACATGAATACTCATAATTATGTTATATATCACAGATGTGCAATAACTTGAAGAAAGAAATGTTTCAACCTATTAGATCCTTCTGTATTGAGATGTAACCCCCCGTCTCTTTTTGCAAAAAGCTCGTTTTTAATTCTCCCACAATGTGTAAAAGGTTTGTATGTACACAACAATTTAAACTGCATTTGTTTTCTCATCTCTTTATTCAAATAAGAATTCACTTCCCTTATAACCACCTCAGTGATGGAATGATCTATTGGTCTGGGTAGAATTGCAGAAATACAAATGCTAATTGAAGGCTTGATTTTCCTACACACTCCAATTAAATTACCAAAATCTGACAACATTTCTCTCTTCGAAGCTCTGTTTCCAATGTCATTTGTTCCCACATGAAATATCACAAATTGAAAGTTCTCTAAATCTGCTTCCCCACGTTGAAGCCTTTGCGTTAATCTAGCAATAGTGTCCCCTTTAAAGGCTTGAACTTTACACCCCTCTATGCCAGAAACACATTTGGCCATGGAATCACTTATAATAGTGACCTTTCTCACTTCTGTAATAAGAATTGATAATATAATTCATTTTAACACGCAGTGATTTACCAAGGTAAATAACTCTCACCCAATATCCCTAAACATTAAGTGAGAGTTCCTTCCCTTGCATCATAGTTTAAATCTAATCCCCATCACTCAATCATACATGCATACCACAGAAAAAGACAAGCTAGTCCAACAAATCTAAACACTTTGTTGAAAACTAACCACTATACCACCTCCCTTGGCAAATAGTTATCTGAAATATACATGCACACCGAGCAATGCTAAACAGACACAAACACAACTTTACAAATTCAATGAATAAAACTTGAGTAACTACTATATATGTACTTCAATTACTATATAATAATGAATTATATGCTAAACCGTAACTTTCCACTAAAAAACTGAAAAGTACCATTATTATATGTGTCAACTATTTACACGTTACGTAAAATGTTTTCTTTCATTTTCTCTGCAACTTGCAGCTTATCTTCTAAATCAAAAGTTAAATAGTTTTTATACGCGTCAGACTTCCAATCTCCATGTAACTGGATTAATTCAGAGGAAACCCCTGATTTAAAAGCAAAAGTTGCACCTCCCCTTCTAAAACTATGAGTGGAGGATACTTCTGGATCTAACCCAATTTTCTCTATAAGTTGTCTCATTTTTATTTGAAATTTTGAGTATGTAATATAGTTATTTCTTGACAAACTGAATAAAGGTTTAGTGTCAATAACTCTAACTTTTTCACACATATTTCTATAAGCCATAACTGGACACAAAACGGATCCTGGAATAGGTATTAAAGGTACTACTAATTTTCTCTCACCAAACTGAATGGTTTTTGACCACCTTATCTCAACAAACATCATTCCATTCTTTTTATGAACATTACTACGCTGTAAATAAACATTTACCTTCTTTGATATCTTTCTTAATATTAGGAACTAAATTTGATTTACGAGCGAACAGAAAGAACGCAAATAAAAATAAACACCAGTAAACCCTATCACTTACTAATGAGAAATCTAAGTATTTTACCATTTTCAGCAAAATATCTGGGGTAATGGGGAGTGCTTGTTTAATACAATGTGGATTCTGTCTGGCTATGCCAGTAATAGTAAGATTTACAATAAAATTATTTATTTCTGCGACTGGATATCCTAATAATAAGTGCATAGTCTTAACCCCGCTTATGTAATTTTTTATTGATTGAACTGCTTTGAAACTTCTGCTTAAGAATTGAGCAAAAAGACTTAAAGTGTTTGAGCTAGATGGTAGTTTCTGGAGACCAAAGAAAATACAAAACATCAAATAAGCCTTCCATTGAACTTTCAGATTCTTTAAAGTACCAACAGCATATGCAGATCTTCTAGAACACTTAAGATCCTTTTTTAAGTCTGTCATCTGAACCTCTGAAACATAAATTATGTACAATGCTAACAGTTATTAGTGAATTCAAATATTTCACTAGACGTCTGGAATTCTTGTAACTTAAATTGCTTGGTGAGCATATGAAAAGCCTCTATTGACTTGAATTTCATCTCGATAAATGATCTGCAATTCTATTTGAAATTCCACTAATAGGTATAACTCGAATTTGAAATTCATATTCCGCAGATAAAAATGCAATCTCCCTCAATCCTGACTGTAAACTTTCGTTATGAGATCTGCCGGAATTTAAAACTTGACACACTGCTTCATTGTCACAAAATATCTGAATTCTTTTTCCCTTAAATAACTTGCCCCACAATTTAAGGCAAACCATAATAGAAAACATTTCTAACACATTAATACAATATTTCCTGTTTTTAACATCTATTGGAAAATCGGAATGAAAGAATTTTCCATTACTAAAACCACCACATCCTTCTAGACAAGCGTCTGAAGAAAAAGTTTCATCTGGATTACACCACTCCTCATACAACATCATAGAAATACCATTGTAGTGAGGTAAAAAGGTATTCCACCATAAAATGTCTTTTTTGATAAATTTTGGAATTAAATGTGACCTTTTATTTTCTTTATATAATACTTTCAACCATTGAATCATTCTAGACACAAATATCCTACCAGGTCTAACACATGCAGCCACAAAATTGAGTTTCCCTAATAATGATTGCACTTCTTTCAAAGTAGCTGTTTCTTTACTTAACCAAAATGATAATAATACATTCAATTCCAATAATCTTTCAGAAGTTATTTCCATTGTCATTGTATTAGTATTGAATAAAACTCCTTAAAAGGACATGATTGTAGATGGAGGAGAAGCTTTACTCTTTGCTTCTTCAATACCACATTTTTCTAAGACTTTCTGTAAGGTGTAGAATGCAAAATATGCATTTTGTTTATTCTCGGCTGACGCAAAATCATCCAAATAATTCAACACCTCAATTCCGAATTTATACATTATAAATGATAGTGCATTAGTAAACCGTTGACAACAAAATGCAGATGACCGACTACCCATACTCAAAACCGTGTCACAGAAAATGTGTTTCTTACAAATAAAAGCAACTAAATTGTAAGATGATGGACAAATTGGTAATTGCCTATATGCCCTCCTTAAATCAGTTTTAAACAATAAACAGCCTTTACCCTTTTGTTTAATAATTGAAATATAGTCATCTACTTTGGGATAAACTAGATATATTTTCTCCCCTAAATAAACATCTTTACTTATATGATCATTCACAGAACTGCCTTTTGGATAACTGAGATCCAGAATTACTCTTCTTTCTACTGTATCTTTTTTGGGTAAAGAGTTGAGTGGGGAAATGTTTATACCGGATTTAAATGGATTTGATTTGAATGGACCTAAAATTGCCTTGCTTTCACTTTCTTTAGTCAAATATGCTAGCTATCTGAAAATTCCAAAGCTCCTTTATGATTTCTAAATTTCCATAGTGATTTTTGATTTATTTCCGGAAAATCTTCACTCCCCAAATATCCAATTGGGAATCCAAATTCTACCAAATCACAAATTTGATCATCTTTATAATCTGTTAGCAATGATCTAATGTACTGCATGTTAAATCGGTCATTAACCGGAATCTTGCAATATTCAAAATTAAATTTCCCGGAGTTATTAACTAAGTCATGCGCATTTAAAAATTGCTCAATGTTGTCAATTTTCAACTTGTTTTTAGTAACCTTACAAATTTCACATTTATTTGAATGATTGCAAATATGTTTTTTTAACTCTGACTTTTGAGATATTTCAGCCATACTAGTCTTTTTATTTATTTTATTATTTTTCTCATCAAAATAAAGGAATTTGGGTAGAAAAATATCCACTATAGACTTTCTTTCATTTTTGGTTATTTGCTCCTTGACTGTATTTATATCTAAACCGGACTTAAGTCACTTAGGCAAATGTGGACAGCAAGACGAACTTTCAGGATGTTCCATTTTCTTCCTGTCCTTTAACCAACATGACGCACAGATGTGCGTAGCCATCCTCTGCTTACCTTTAATTACACACAAGTGATTATTTTTGTGAAGACATTTATTTCTTTGGAATTCAGAGCAAAACCATACCCTTTCTTTCATGCTATTATTGAAATTGCTAGAGGTATCTTTTTTGAAATTTGATGCAGCTTTATTTTTCAAAACATACTTTGAAAGAATTGCAGTCTCAATTTGCTGAGAATCGTCTGACCACTTCTTTTTACCCAGTTCGATTTCCCTCAACCAAGCTGCATAAAAAGATTTCAAGCCAGCGAACTCATATGTTCCATAGTAGTAGGCAATTTTCCTTAACAACTCTAGACGCCCTGCTTTCTCAACTGCATAAACATCAATACAAGCAATTATCTCTAACTCGCCTGCTACAAAAAGTTTGAAGTCCAAATCCTCAAATTTCATTTGCTTATTCACATACTCAAATTGCAAATGTGACTGCGGCCAACGTTGTGGGATACTTTACCCTGTCAGATGCCTTGGCATTAATACCAGACACTTTTTTCCTACTTTTCTTAATTCTATGTTTATGCTCTTTCTTTACATCAGACTCAGAGCTGTTTGACTGATTGGAGACTGAAGACTCATTTTCACTTTCAGAAGACGAGTCATCCCCATCCAAAAACTCACACAACCCAAGTTTGTTTAATTCTTTCTTTAACAAATACCGTATTTGGTCATCGTTACGAAGATCATTAATTGTCATCACCCTTTCGCTATCAAAACACCTTTGTTTCTGGGAAAAAACTTTGGGTCTAGCCCCCTGTTCGTCACATTTATCGACAAAAGTGTCCTTTGAAATTAAACTGCTTTTACCTCTTAGGCGACGCACTTTGTTTCTTTGCAGCTCTAGTTCTTTTCTCTTATTCTCCACTTCGGCATTTCTCCTTAACCTCACTTCTTCCTCCTGCAATTGTTTTATTTCCCTCTCCATGTTTTCCATTTCGTCGTCAATATCGTCCTCTGTCAACAACACTTTATGGGGAGAAACTTGCCTATACACCGGTTGTTGTTGTTCCGTACCTCCTGAGGCTCCCTGAAGGGAAAATTCTGCATGAGGCGACGTCTTCAGTGCGTTCACGCCCAGTTCTCTAAATTGGATTACTTGTTCGTCATCGCTAATCTGTTCTCTTTCTATCCCTTTTCCTACCCGACCTTTAGTTTTCGGCATTTTCCACGTTGTCACTAACCAACACTAATCTTCTTTTTATTTAATATCAAATTAAATTAAATCAGTCCATATAATAAAACGACCACAGTCGGCATTTTCCACAACTACACTTCTTTCAGTCCATATAATAAAAAGACCACAGTGGAGGTCTATAAATGTGTCTCTCCAACAACTTGAGACTTATAAACAACTTTTAACAACTATTAATCAAATTAGAAGAGGCTTTTTCTCTTGTCAAATACTATTCAAACTGTGATTTGTGTTTTCCACGATTTTCCATGCATGAACATACTTTAATTTAAACCAATGAGATCAAAGAAATCAATCAAAGAAATAATTGGTTAGATTTTTCACTAGTCCAATCAGATGTGTTTGTCATTATACACAAGACCAAATAAGGATATATGCTACCTTACACAATTGAACGTCTGCCAATAATCATAATTAACTATTTTTAACTTTATAAAAATATTCCAATTCCCCTTTGGCCACATCATTTTTAACTCTTTTCAATAATTATTATTTCTCAAATAGAGATATTTCACTTTTTTGCCTAGACGTTTTCAAAGTTGTCAGCGGCATAATTGCTATATGTCGTAAAGGGCTAAATACTTATAGGACCTCGTCTCAGTGAGACGATTATTTTGTGTACCTGCAACATAGGTTTTAATGAGAACTAAGTTGTTGACATGATGATAAAAGGATAAAATACTAATTATGAGTAATTTCTCCTTTTGTCCCGATGCTTTCAAAGGCCATCTTCTGCTGAGGCATCAGTATGTAGGAAAGTGTTAATATATATAAAAAGATAGATAGCCTGTTTTTTAACTTTTACAGAATGGTAAAGTTAACAATAATACATTTTTTGACAAAACCAATCATATTTCCCTTAACGCTTTCCCACTTGCAGACGCATTTTTGATTTGTTTTCAGCAGACAACTACTTGTGGAAAATGGTTAACCTTTTCCCACATATAGATTCTTTCTGACGCTCTGAAGCAGACGTATTTTTGATGTGTTCCCAGCAGACAACTACTTGTGGGAAATGGTTAACCTTTTTCCACATATAGATTCTTTATGACGCCTCTGAAGCAGACGATCATTATTGGCAATTTCTCCATTTATACAATAACAAAACTATTGTTTTTAGAAATTTTCTATATATTGGGCTTGATGATTTGAAAGTCATCAGCTGCAGATGTATTGTATGTGAGAAAGGGTTAGAAAGGGTTAAAAAAGCAATACGAATTCCAAGTTATAACCTCATCAATGTATTTTTGTCTTGATATATTTGAATGCTGCCCCTGTTAAGTTTTATATTCATTATTTCTTGTTCCCTCTGCTTTGCCATAAGGATATATAGGGATCACGGAGAGACGGCCGTCCATCGTCACACTGATGCCCCTGGATGGGGGGGGGGGGGTGGGAGGGGGGGATGGGGGGGGGGATTGGGGATAGAGGTAGAGCGTTGGCGCAAGTACTGGTTAAGTCTCCAGGAAGCAGACATCGAGCGTGATTAATATAAAAGCTGAAAGCTTGTTTCGCATTCGATGTAAATAAATAAATTATAAACAAGAAATATCTTTAAAAAAGATAAACGGCGATAATAATCAAAACAATCAGTAATTTTCCATTAATTATAAAAACTTTGCAATAATCTATGTGTCTATCAAAGCCTAATCAAATATCTCCATCCAGCTTCAGTTTCTATAAATAGATTATCAAGGCCGAGAATATGCCACATGACTGGAGATTACGCGAGGCTCCCAAGAAGTTTATAAGTTTCAATTGACGATAAATAACTGAAAACTTATCATGTTTCAAAAATAATTAATATTTGTCTCTTAAATATTATATTTCATACGTTTTTCACTGAAATTTATTTCTTAAGGAAAACAATTAAAAGTTAGTATGCAGAACATTTTATTTTAAAACTTCATCTTATTAGTACCTCTCGTAGGATCGCCAACTTTACTATGAACCAATCAATGACATTTGTAGGGCAATACATTGTGTTCCTTCAACCATTCCAGTTTTGTTCACCTTTTCTTGTTTACCTGGAACTTAACCTTTTCCCACGTACAGACACTTTTTGACGCCTTGTGTAGCAGACGACTTTTGTAAACATTGTAGCAAATGATTTCAACTCTATTCAATAATTGTTTTATCATTCAGAGTGATTTTCCATATGTTTGCCTAACTGATGTAAATGTCATCTGCTGCAGATTTGTTGTATATGGGAAAAGGTTAAGTCCTGTTCTATTACCAAGTACAGAGTTTTTTTTTTTTTTTAACTCCTCAGGATGGTGTTCAAGAACAGCTAATGTAATCACCCTTTCCCATTGATTTACAACAAATCTGCAGCAAACAGCTTTTAAACATTTCTAGGCTAAAGTATGGAAAATCAATATTTATGGAATGAAATTATAGTTAATCTATAAAGTCAATAACATTTTGGTTTAATTTGTCAAACGCAAACACATCAAAATGCATTGAGAAAGGTTACTGGTAAGTGTTTTGCCTGGTAACATAATGAAACGCTCACTTCACTACTATTTACACACTATATATACATAAATCTTTTTCGTGTTGTACTACTGTCAAAATTGTTTGCAATCTTTAACTTGCTCTACGAAGTTTCCAAAAAACTTACATTCCATCGTATGAATGATATGTGATGTACATTCCATCCTAAGATTGATATGCGATGACGTTCCATCGTATGAATGATATGTGTTGTACATTCCATCATATGAATGATATGTGATGTACATTCCATCATATGAATGCTATGTGATGTATATTTCATCATATGAATGATACGTGATGTATATTCCATCATATGAATGATATGTGATGTATATTTCATCATATGAATGAAGTGTTATGTACATTCAATCGTATGAATGATATGTGATGTATATTTCATCATATGAATGATATGTGATGTACATTATATCCTATGAATGATATGTGATGTACATTCCATCGTATGAATGATATATGATGTACATTCCATCGTATGAATGATATGTGATGTACATTCAATCGTAGGAATGATATGTGATGTACATTCCATCCTAAGATTGATATGTGATGTACATTCCATCATAAGATTGATATGTTATGTACATTCCATCACATGAATTCATATGTGATGTGCATTCCATCGTATGAATGCTAGTTAATGTAAATCAATATTTACCCACATAAGTTGCATTATGATGCATCTCAATACAAATTAAGATTCAGCTTTTAGAGTTTATTTTTTTAGATTTTTACCTTAAACATATGTCTACATGTGTGAGAAGGTTCATATGATGTGAGCATGTTACAATGTGTTCAAATACGATTCCAAGACATTACTGTTTTTACAATAGACGAATAGATAGTGATTATTATTTTAAATGTCAATGGTGAATCAAACATATCCTTGTTTTACATTTTGATGCAATTTAAATGTTTAATGTTCCAATATACAAGTGATTATAGTGATGTGCATATGCATTATTCTTTGTTATGTGTAGAAGTCATGTTACATACACATGTGTTAGCTGTTGTTTTTTGCAATATAAACGTGTAATGTTGAAATGTATATATATATATATATATGTAAAACTGTGTAATGTGTAGTCATGTTATATACATATGAGTCCGTTGTATTTTGCCTTGTTTTCCCTGTTATTGCTATAATGTAAACATACTAAATAAATTTGAATAGCTGTTTCTTTACCCTCTTGCAAATACAGACGTATTTTGATGCATCAGAAGGTTACAACTTTTGAAAACATATTTTGGCAAAATGAGAAAATGCTGTTTTAAGCAATTTCTTCTTTTGTCACGATGTTTTCAAAAGTCGTCTGCTGCAGAAACGTCAAACTGTGTCTATATGTGGGAAAAGGTTAAAGTCCCACCATGCACAAAGTCAGAAAAACATTGAACATATATGCATGGATCAGCCAATATATTTATCTATAATTGTTACTCTTAGAAAAAAATTGCTGAAAATGGTTCTTGGTTAAAACAAAACTCTATTTCCAACCTATCTGATAATCTCACGGTAAAAGGTCAACCAATTCGTATTAAATTGCCTACAAAATGCCTACTATTCACAGCTATGCCTTAAATGTTAGTTTTAGTGTTATATCAAGTGTTCAATTGTAATCACAGATTGTTTGTGTCACCTGTCTTGGTAGGGTGTCGTATGGTTTCACCTCTCCATTGTCTATCCCTCCATTTATCTGTTTGTTCATCACCCATTCACTTTCTGATATAATGGCAGGCGACACATGTGTTCTCAAATCACAGTTTTGTTTCTGTCACCTGCCCTGGTAGGGAGACAAATTTATCTATCAGCCTTTTCTTCATGCTTTCAATAACTGACTCAATAGCGGGTGACACATGTGTTCCCCAATCACAGTTTTGTTTCTGTCACCTGCCTTGATAGGGAGACAAATTTATCTATCTTGCTTTTCTTCATCCTTTCAATAACTGACTTAGTAGCAGGTGACACATGTGTTCCCCAATCACAGTTTTGTTTCTGTCTCCTGCCTTGATAGGGTGACATATTTTTTCCATCTGGCCTTTCTTCACGCTTTCAATAACTGACTCAATAGCAGCTATTATTCTTCAATTACAGTGTGATTTGAAATGTGAAATTGTGAAACCAAGGACCAATTACTCTTATTATATTCAGAATTAGAATGATATTATTGTTATATTGATGCTTTAAGTGGATATATCCCTTGTGTTGTTGAAGAATTTCTTTGTCTCTTTTTTTATTGAAAATTATTAAAAATGTAAAACACATCTTTTATTGATTTGTTACTGTATTATTTTAGGATGCCGCCTCAATAAAATGACAACATAAAAGTAAAATAATCAAATACAACACAATTATTCCCAGACAATAAATAATAACAACACATTATAAATACTCTAATTGTGGGGGTATTTGGACGCAAGTGGTATTCAAGCATTCATGGAGGACGGCACAGCGATCATTAGACTTGTATGCAGTTGCATGCACCAAATATTTATAACTAGTAGTTTTATATGAAAGCATGACCTTTTTCCGCTCTTATTAAGCATTTATCCACAACATATAAAAGGCCTATAATTGGGTTCCGCGAGGGATGCGCTAATACAGAACATCCTCTGCCTTCTGCCTGTTCCGGACATCTCTCTCCTCTATACATAATGTTATCAATGGTGCGTTCCATTTCAAATCCAACATAATATAAAAGGCCTAAAAGTGGGTTCCGCGAGGGATACGCTAAAACAGGACATCCTCTGCCTGTTCTGGGTATCCCTTTCCCCTATAGATAATTTATCAATGGTGCGTCCCATAGACAAAGCTATGAATTAAACTGAGGATTGTTGGAATCATGTGAGAAGCCGCCTTGCAAGGTTCCACATCCTTGACATGCCATGTAAAATAGCCCCTCACAGTTCCCAGCTCCTCGTCCATGACACCCAAGGCCCCGTTCCTGACTGATGCAGACTCCAAGCCTCGAGATAACAATGAAATCTGATTAGGTATGCTAGATCACTATGCCGCCCACTCACTGGCCGCTAGAATCCGCCACAGCAAATTTAGTATAAATTTGTCCAGCATTCAGCGGCCTATTTATCAGCCTAAAAAAAACTCTTTGTCATCTGTCATGTATCAAAAGGCCACTTGTTTTGGTATCTATTTCACATATAATTGATCTACCATTCCATAGATTCCTCACACTTTGATGTCCAGCCTTATTAATGAGTTTCTGCTTGTTATTCATATTCTCCCCAAGCTCAATTGATTAGATTCTAGGCCTCTCCAGGAAACCCATGATAAGATTTCTCACCAAACAATAAAAACAGTGGGCATCGCAGAAGCAATATAATAGAAGTCTATCTTCATGTACTTCATAAGTTTCCATTGTGTAGTACCAACAAGATCATTCCCACCTAAGAGAACTACGATCATGACTGACAGTTGTTTGACGGGCATGGTATATAGACTGTAACTTGGAAAGCAGTTGGCTTCCGTAAATACCACTGGCACCAAGCCATAACACCTTTTAATCATACAAAACCAGACCGTGTGACCTGCTTAAATTAGCTCGTCCTTCCTCTCTGGCAATCCGTGAGTCACCCATGAGCTAAATATATGTAAATAAACTAAGGAATGGTGCAGCTTGTGAACCAAGCTGAAGCTGATGTTAGGACGGAAGTAAATTAATTTGTTACTGTAACATTCGACCAGGTCGGATAAGTATTTTGTTGATTCAATGTATTGGAGTTGAACACCAATTTCAGCAACATATCAATAGTATTACTGCAGGTGGTGAATGAATGGCCGAAACAAGGATCAAAACTCCAGGTCCCTGGATTGACAGACTTTGGCATTACCCACTGATTAATCGTGGCTCGACAGTATGTTCTGTATAAAGTTTCAAAGCTTATTTATTCGGCATATAAACTTATATTACATCGCCGTAAACATATTTATATGACGGTTTAACAAATGAACATACAATATAAATCGACGAGAAAAAACACTTTAATTTTCCTAAGTTAGGTCTCAACATTTACAGCATTAGAAAACAAAATTACAAATACATATACATGGCAAGATGTCTAAGACAACAATTTAACATGCAACAACAAAACAAACAACTAAACATATAGAGAAAATGGAATAGTGAATGTCAGAAAAGAGGACAAATACGTTGTTTATGTAAGGAGTATCTCTCTTCTTAGCCCTTTAACATGATTGAGCACGAGGATTTTGATTGATTGATTGTTTGGTGTTTTAAGCAGCTTCCAATATTTGTTCAGTTATACCAAGGAATTTCCTTGGTAAGTAACCAGTACTACTTGTCCATTTATCCGTACAGCCAGTAAGTCGTAATACTAACCCCGCAATAAGTCTTTGGTATGAACCAGGAGGATCTTCGATTTATTTTTCACGAGGCTCAGGCTTTCAAGGTAAGCATTTCGATTGATTGGCTTGTATTAGGATAAATGGAGCAGTAGTACTGGTAACTTACCTAGGACACAACTTAAGGCTAATAGAAGACAAATATTTGATGTTTCAGCGAATATTAATTCGGAGGTATTCACTTCAAGATGTCTGCGAGAGCAGGGTGTCGCAAATTCATATAAACAATACAGGACCCGTAAAGGGACAGTTCAAATTCAAATAGTAATATACATATAACCAATACAGGACTCGTAAAGGGACAGTTCAAAGTCAAATAGTAATATATATGTATCTAGAATCAGGAGGTAGACCCAGGAGGAAAGGACCCCCAGTCCGACACCCTGTATAGCTGAATGTGGTTTAGATTGTGTAGCGGCTACTAGTACAATGCATTTTAGCACGGTATAGCAGCTTATCAGTGTTATCAGAAATTTGCCACGAATACTGAGCTGGCTTAATTGTAAAACAATGCATTAGTGATTCGGTCATGTTATATTACACATGTGGCAATCTGACTCTGGCAATATAAGCATATTCTATCATGACTTTCTAGACCTCTGTGTCGCCCTGTTTTAATACTGAGTTTATGACTTTAGCATCTAAATTTTGCAATAGCTTTTCTAAGTTTATAGGGAACATTTAAACAAAGGTATGTTTCTGTATTGAGTATAGATTTGAAACATTTATAGAAATCACAACAGCTTGGTGTGTTAAAAGTGTTGTGCCAGTCCTGCTTGCAACAATCAATTAATCTTTGTCTAACAGTGGATAAAAAAAGGTTAATATTTTCAACATCTTGCGAAATCCAAGATGTAGAAGTTGGCACCAATATTTTAAGCAATGGCTATAATACGTTACAGATAATAGATTCTCCCGCACTCGCCCAGTGTAATACAATTGTTTACTGAATCATTTAAACCAAGGAATTTCTTACAATAATTCAGTTTAAATTGACTAAGGTATTGCCAAATATTCATATCCCAATATATGAGATGCGTAGCAAATAATTGGGTTACAATGTCATCAAATTATATAAACGTTTCGTAATGTGTAAAATATCCGAATGGTTTTTAATAATGGTGTCTTCCATATATATACTTTTTCGCTGAAGCAAATTTTGTTTTTGCAGCAGTCCATGATACGCCTTGGGATAATAGCAAGCCTAGATTTTTAGTTGATCATTTATCTGACATATTGTATAGGTATTTATATTTCTAATTTTGTCTAAGCCATATTCTGTCACTCTGTAAATGGCCATAGACAAATGTTGTCGATGTTTACCAATTAAAGATTGAATGTTGTCTTTTGCTGTCATTACCCTATATACTTTGCTGTGTGGTAACGTAGATTAAATATATAACTATGTTCATATTATCTGCCACTCCTCTAGAGTTTTGTATCGATGTCTGCACTTTCCTGTACATTTTCATATTGACTTCCACTCAGAATGTTTGTTTCGTTGACACCATTTTTTGTACATTTTCATATTGACTTCCACTCAGAATGTTTATTTTGTTGACAGCACTTTCTTGTACATTTCCATATTGACTTCCACTTAGAATGTTTGTTTCGTTGACGGCACTTTCTTGTACATTTTCATTTTATGGGCGATTTTCCTCTCCTATGCTGTTGTCTGTACCCAAATGGCGTTATAACCTATCATTCCTGGTTTGTAACGTATATTTTATATTACAAGATTTTCATATAGTCTTACACAAGGGGTGTTTGTTTCGTTAACATCACTTTCTTGTACAGTTTCATACAGAGGACGAATGGCATTTTCCTCACCTGTGCTGTTTTCTATACCCAAATGGCCATATAACATATCATTTCCTGGGCGATAACGTAAATCCTCATATTGCGATAACGTCGGGTCTGTATTGTCTGAAAACAACATTAAAAATAATGTTCATTTGGTTTGGTGTATCGGCATATATAAAGACATTAAAGTTTACGTAGAAACAATTATTCATAATACAAAGTTTACCACAATCATTGGAGTGTTATTTTACTATATCGTGCTACATTTCAACACATTTATACCACAGTCATTGGTTTCTTATTTTACTAGACCGTGCTACATTTCAACACATTTATACCACAGTCAATGGATTGTTATTTTACTAGACCGTGCAACATTTCAACACATTTATACGACAGACCGATCAGACGCATACTTCAATTAAGAATGTTCCAACCCCTTTTCTGTTTGAATTGATTTTGGTAAGACTGTTCCCGAAGCTTAGAGCAATGCCAGCAAGTGCATACGCGCCTGCTTAAAAGGCTCTTAACTGCTGACCTCTCAACATATCATTTTATTAACATCTTGTTAATGGTAGTTGTGTGTTTGATTATTGTATCGAGTCATGTGGTAGACTAGACATACATTAATAATTGTCTAGATATTTCGTAAATTATTAAACTCAATATGTACGACATATCTAAAACAATAATGAGAGACACCATATAAAGTAATAATTACTTTCTTAATCTTGAGAATCGGAGATTTGACTGGAATAACACTATAGACGGTTTCAACACCAGATATTACAAGTTACTAGATATCAGAGTCAATCGGAGAGAATAAAGTATATATTTGGACAATTCAAAGACGCAAAGCAATACCGACTTTATTCTATTAAAGTAACATTTCTATATTGGTTAATTGTGTACATCTGAAATGAACACATTTTAAATGTCAGTTAAAGCAAATGTTATTTTTACAACTGTCCTTAGACATTTCAAGCTTTTAACGTTAAAATCACGAGACGGTTTATTTAAACATAACGATAAATAACTGGTTAATATATAATCCAATTTACTGATAACCGTAGTATATTCGACAGTGAACTATAGAATGCTTAAAGAATAACAATTGTCATTATGTTTATATATCTATGGGTGAATGTACCTGTATTTCCTTGCTCATTCGAGTCTTCATGGCTATCTGACTTCTGACAGAAGGGCTGTTTTCTTCTGTAACACACACATATATATAGATTAAGTGGCTCAGTATTATAATTAACTGTTTCGATTCATGCATGTTTCTCTCTTTCATTATTTGTGTCTATCTGTCTCTTTCTCTGTATGTCTGTCATTCTCTCTGTGTGTATGTGTCTCTTTCCATCTAACACTCTCTCTCTCTTTCTATCCCTCTTTCTATCGTTTTTGCCCTCTTTCTGTCTGTATATCTCTCTCTCTCTCTCTCCTCTCTCTCCCTGTCTCTCTTTTTTGCTCTCTCTCTCTCTCTCTCTCTCCCTCTCTCTCTCTCTCTCTCTCTCTCTCTCTCTCTCTCTCTCTCCATCCCCTCTCGCTCTCTCTTGCTTTCACTCCGTCTCTCTATTTCTCTCATTCTGCCTGTTTCTCTTTCCATCTCTCTATCTATCTTTCTGTCTGACTCCCTCTCCATTTCTCTTTTCATCTCCCACTCTCTCTCTCTCTTTATATCCCTTTTTCTCTCTTTGTTGCTCTCTTTCTGTCTTTATACGTCTATCTCTCCCTCTCTCTCTCATTCTCTGTCTCTCTTTTTTTCACCCCCTTCCTCTTTTTTCTCTCTCTCTCTCTCTCTCTTGCATTCACTCCGTCTCTCTATTTCTCTCGTTATGTCTGTCTCTCTTTCCATATCCCTATCTTTTCCTCTCTCTCCCTCTCTCTCTCACTCTTCCCCTCTCACTCTCCGTATCTCTTTCACACACTCTTTCACTTTCTCTTTTCTCTCTCTCATTCTCTTTCTATTTATTTCTCCCTCTATATCTCTCTTCCTCTTTCTATCTATATTGCACTATCTTCCGTTCTATGAAATCGCTCATCCTCTTTATTTTCATCTTTATCTTCATCTGTCTCTCTTCTTCTCTCACTCCCCCTGCTCTCTTTCTGTCTTTATACGTCTATCTCTCCCTCTCCCTCTCTCATTCTCTGTCTCTCTTTTTCACCCCCTTCCTGTTTTCTCTCTCTCTCTCTTGCATTCACTCTGTCTCTCTATTTCTCTCGTTATGTCTGTCTCTCTTTCCATATCCCTATCTTTTCCTCTCTCTCTCTCTCTCTCTCTCTCTCTCTCTCTTCCCCTCTCACTCCTCTATGTATTTCTTTCACACACTCTTTCCCTTTCTCTTTTTACTCTCTCATTCTCTTTCTATTTATTTCTCCCTCTATATCTCCCTTCCTCTTTCTCTCTATATTGCACTATCTTCCGTTCTATGAAATCGCTCATCCTCTTTATCTTCATCTGTCTCTCTTCTTCTCTCATTCTGCATGTCTCTCTCTCTCGTTTCTACATCTCTCTCTCTCTTTCTCTCACTCCCTCTCTCTCTCTCTCTCTCTCTCTCTCTCGCTCTCTCTCTCTCTCTCTCTCTCTCTCTCTCTCTCTCTCTCTCTCTCTCTCTCTCTCTCTCTCTCTCTCTCTCTCTCTCTCTCTCTCTCTCTCTCTCTCTCTCTCTCTCTCTCTCTCTCTCTCCATTCTGCTATTTTGCTACTCATCACCAAATTCTATATGCCGTTAACCTTAAACAGTTACACACCTGAGTATTAAAACAGCTGTCATCACTAATAACGCCACACATCCAATACAGCCGATGACAACACCAACGATAGTTCCAGTATTAGTAGGTTCTTGTCCGGAGGATAGAGCTGGAAATATAGAAAGTATATATTGAAGATTTTGCCTTCATTTTTTGCATTCTGTCGTTAATTCACTTTGGGTATTATTTCATGTGCTGTGTTTGTCAATTCAATCAACAACTACGATTAATAAAAAGACGAATTTACAGTAATAATTGCTAATTCAATGAAAAGTACACAATAAGTGAACATGCAAAAGAAACTAATAAATGATAACGAATATAAGTAACAGATAAACTGTAACCTTTGAAATTATTTTCATTTGACAAATATACCAGTGAACCGCCAGACATAGATTTGTTAACATTTTGATATTTACTATCAGAGCAGGTCCGGCCAGTGAAGCCGTGTAAACACCCATAATGACACGCTCCGTTTTCTTTACGGCACCATTTTACTTCATCCTCGTCGACACCACATCCCTCACGACAGACCTCGGTACAACTACTTCCGTAAAATCCAGCTTTACAGTCATCACAGGACCCTGTTGATTTCTCACAATTCAATCCACCATCAGTCTGCAAACAGTTGAGGCTACATTGATGTTCACATTTTTCTCCAAAATAGCCGGATCTGCACTCATCGCATGCTCTTGTGGTGTTGTGACATTGTAACATGTTGTTTATTTCTAAACAATTTGAGCTACAACGAAATTGACAAGTGTCACCATAAAATCCTGTTTTACAGGAATCACATGATCCGTCCACTGAAGAACAATTGATACACTGATTGTTACATCTTTCATTACACTTGGCTCCCCACCACTTAGCTTCACAATCGTCATTGCACACTCCATTGGTTTGATTACATTGACCTTTAGGTACGCAATATTCCGAGCACTGCACACACTTATTGTTGTCGATATAACTGCCTTCTTCACATTGACAACATCCGGCTCCAGAAGGATACCACGAGGGATTACTGCAGCTGAAACATGTACCTCTAAATTGATTAAAACATCTGTGTTCATCACAGTCGCATGTAAGACTTTCGGAGTTACCCTTGTATCTATATTTAGCACACGTCGTACAGTTATCAAGGTTACTGCATATCGAACAAGAGTCCATACACGCATTATTACAAATCAGGCCGTAATATCCATCAACACAGGCTGTGCATTGATTAGCCGAGGTACATGTTTTACACGAACGTGGACATTTTTCACAGATCTGGGAATTCGAGGATATGAAATATCCATCAATGCATTCATTACAGTTACCGGACTGGGCGCATTTTATGCATCCGTCGGCACATTCATTAGTACAACTTAAACCGTAAAAACCGGTTTGACAGCCATCTGTACATAATTCGGACTGAGAGCAAATGTTATTTAAACAGTTAGTTGGGCATGAACGAAGGCACTCAGATCCCCACCATCCGACATTGCATTTATCACAGGAACCGGTTAAACTAGTACATATGTTTGTTTTACATGTATTCGAACAAGTTTCCGTGCAAACTGATCCCCAATAACCATCTACACAAGAACTGCACTGTATTCCTGATGAACATGTAACACATTTATCTTGACATCTTTTACATTGTCCATTCTCTTTATAATGTCCATCTTTACAATATTCACAGTCTGTATAACTATCACAATAATAACATCCTGCAGCACAAGCAGAACACGGCCCTGGGTGTGTAACTAACCAGAATCCAATATCACAACTGTAACATCTAGTGGCACCATAACAGTTTTTACAGTTCGGTTCACAGAAAACACAGTTACCGTCTGTAAGGTAATAACCTTGACTACAGTCATAACACGTATCACCTTGGCAGGCTCGACAATTTTCACACGAAGCTTGAACTGAAACTGAGAATCAAATATATATCTAAAGCAGTGTATATATTACAAGGAATTAAATCAAGGTAGAATATTCTTTACATTGCACATAACAAAAATATCTTAATACGTTTATTCGCGTTACGTTAGCAAAGATTACAGGTAAGTTTGTCGTTTCTGGCACACCATGATTGTGTAGGCATTTAAACTTTAAAACAGTGCAGTACTACGATTTATATTCATGCAGTAAATGTGTACATGTGTATATATATTCCTACTTATCGATCATTAAACATCGAAAGTACCAACGTGTTAAACATGATAAACATTACAATGTTTACCTATCGCAGTAAGGATACAAATGATTCCTGTGAAATAACAACCCGTCATCATGCTGCTACAAGTATCGTGAGGTACAGACAAACTGAAATTAAAGAAAAAACATAACGCTAAGGATGCATTATTTCTTTCGAATGTAAATAAAAACTAAAACTTTCAAAGGAAATCAGAAATAATCATTTGATAAAAACGTTTTTATGATTCTCTATGATAGATTTTCACGAATTGGAAGTAAGACGTCTGAAACAATGATATATACAGCACTCGTTATGAAAAGGAATGGTTATCAGATCAGTGTTTTTCTATTGAACCATTTTCAATATACACACACATTTGGACGTATCTGCAACAGACGAATCTTGAAAACATTCTGGCAAAATGGATCGTTAATCGTTTCAAGATTAGGTGCAGTAAAAATTTAAAACTTAATATTACTTATTAAACAACGTCGAGTATTGCAGCATATCAGTGTCGCTGCACCGTTCAATTACGTATCCCTGCACCGTTCAGTTAAGTGTCGCTGCACCATCTAGATAAGTGTTTCCGCCACCTTTCAGTTAAGTGTCCATGCACCGTACAGTTAAGTGTCCTTGCACCGTTCAGTTAAGTGTCCCGTCACCGTTCAGTTAGTTGTCCCTGCACCGTTCAGTTAAGTTTTCCTGTACTGTTCAGTTAATTGTCCCTACACCGTTCAGTTAAGTTTTCCTGCAATCTTTCAGTGAAGTGTTCCTGCAACGTTAAGTTTAGCGTCCCCGCCCCGTTCAGTTAAGTGTCCATGCACCGTTCAGTTAAGCGTCTCCGCCCCGTTCAGTTAAGTGTCCATGTACCGTTCAGTTAAGTGTCTCTGCACCGTTTAGTTAAGTGTTCCTGCATCGTTCAGTTAAGTGTCCAGTCACCGTTCAGTTGAGGATCCCCGCATCGTTCAGTTAAGTGTCCATGCATCATCGGTCAGTTAAGTGTCCATGCATCGGTCAGTTTAGTGTCCCCACACCGTTCAGTTGAGTGTCCCCGCACCGTTCAGATAAGTGTTGCTGCACCGTTCATTTAATTGTCCCCGCACCGTTCGGTTAAGTGTCCCTGCACCGTTCAATTAAGTGTCCTTGCATTGTTCATATAAGCGTTTCCGTCAGCCTTCATTTAAGTGTTTCCGCCACCGTTCAGCTAAGTGTCCTGGCACCGTTCAGTTAATTGGCTCAGCATCATGCAGTTAAGTATCCCTGTACCGTTCAGTTAAGTGACCATACACCGTTCAGTTATGTGTCCTTGTAACGTTCAGTTAAGTGTTCCTGCAACGTTTAGTTTAGTGTCCCAGCACCGTTCAGTTAAGTGTCCTTGCACCGTTCAGTTATGTGTCCCTCTAGATCAAATTATGCTAAATGCATACTGACTTGCTGATCTACAGTAATATAGTCCCTAAAAAAACCTTTGTTTGTGTCGAAATGAGTGTATACCATCACCAGAATGTATTAAATATATGACATTGAGTTTAAATGCATTGTGAATGTGTATAGGATGCACTGAACATGATTGATTTGATCACTATGAGTATTTTGACCTTGTTTGAAAGTGAAAGTAGAGAATGCCAAACACCAGTTTTTTCCGGGCCCAATTTGGTCCAAAATTACGGTAACCATTTTCGCCTGGTGAGTTCTTTCTTGCATAATGCATGACCTCACACTTTCTTTGGATCGTTTTAAAGCTAGGAGGTAACTCTTTTCAATTATATATGGTGTTCTACATGATAAACGCTAAGAAAGTGTGACAATTGAGGACTGAAACTGGTCGATTTACATGGAAACAAAAAAGGATTTGTTTTGGTGTATTGTTACCTCTAACGTTCAGGTAAGTGTTCCTGCAACGTTCAGTTTAGTGTCCCTGCACCGTTCAGTTAAGTATTTCCCCAGCGATCAGTTAAGTGTGTCTGCACTGTTCAGGTAAGTGTTCCAACATCGTTCAGTTAAGTGTCCCGTCACCGTTCAGTTGAGTGTCCCCGCACCGTTCAGTTAAGTGTGCTTGCATCGGTCAGTTAAGTTCCCCTGCAACGTTTAGTTAGGTGTCCCCGCACCGTTCAGTTAAGTGTCGCTGCACCGGTCAATTAAGTGTCCCCGCACCGTTCGGGTAAGTGACCATGCACCGTTCAATTAAGTGTTACCACACCGTTCAATTAAATGTTTCCGCACCGTTCGGTTAAATGTCCCTGCATCGTTCAGTTAATTTGCTCCGCCACATGTCAGTTAAGGGTCCGTGTACCGTTCTGTTGAGTGTCCCTGCACCGTTCTGTTAAGTGTCCGTACATTGTACAGTTAAGTGTCCCAGCACCGTTCAGTTATGTGTCCCTGCATCTTTCAGTTAAGTGTCCATGCATCGTTTAGTTATGTGTTTCCTTTATAACGTAAAGACGAGTTGGCTTTCTTTTAAGCGAATATTTGAAAGCCACATGTCGGTGATGAATTAGGTAGAGCAAGAGTGCCGAGATTATTTGACCTGGAGCCTTGAAGGGAAAACGCTTGATTTCTGCACCATTGCAACAAAAATAGGTGAGAAAATTATTCCTTCAGGAATATAATAAAGACATTTGAGATGAGATTTTGCTCAAGTGTGTTGACTGAAACGGCTAGGGTCAACTTTCAACAGGCTGTGCAGAGACCGAAAGACCGGACGACTAGGCAGACTGGGCAGATCGTGTTATGACATTGGCAACATCAGCCTATAGAGATTTAACAGAAGGCCATAGAGTGCAAGATGCAGTGTCTAAATTTTGCCAGGGCTGTGTGGATAAAGATGCGGCAAGGCATGCTTGTTTTGACCATCCCCGCAATATCCAAGGCGCTAAATGCAATGAAACACCATCAAAACATCTCACAGGTTTTGGATGGTAAAAAAGATCGTGGTCATCGCACTAATAATGACATATCTGTCAACCAAATCACCCTTGAAGACGTCAAGAAGAAGGTTCTGGATGTCATAAACTCCCAGGTTTCTGATGTTGAAAAGAGTCTTGGTAAAGCTAGACATGGAGTTGAATGCTTCTTTTGCAAAAGCAAAGGTCATTTTAAACGGGATTGCAGAAAATATGCTGATTGGTTGAGAAAGAACGAGAATCAGGGAGCAGCAGTTAAAGACTCGGATTAGGAGCCACATATCCCAGTCCGAGGTTAGGGGAACAACAAGCAGTAGTGTTCAAGTGCAGCTGAACACTTTTAATGTCAGGGCTGTAGACAGTCATGACCCTGCCCAAATGGCGTTTAGTCTTTCGACATAACAAAATAAGTTGAACGATTTTAGTGTTAATACTGAAGTAAAGCATGACTCTGTTATACAGGCTTAAGTATTCGAACAGCACACGTATGATTACAGGAACAGTCTTTTTCGGAATCTGAAAAATTAGAAACAATTAAGGTTCATTTTGTAAGTGCGGGATCCATTTTCATAGTTTGAAGGTCGGGGGAAAATGGTTATAGAAATCCTGTAATTGCTAGAGTTTCCATAACTCAGTCGTAAGGGTGCGTTGCAAGATGTATTCTGAGTTAAATGACTATTATTTGAAAATTAGGCATTTGCTTAGTAAATCCATCAGACAAAAGAGGAATTAAGTTGTTAGTGCACATAAAGAAGTAGCAATTCTATCAGATGATCAAAGTTATGAAATGGCTTTTAGGCCAACAGAAGATCAAGATCTGGCCTCTGGCTTGGCTTTTTGTCAGCCAGAGCAGGAAAAGCATGGTAAAGCGGCAGTACTAATTGACCTAGAGTAATCCCATCAAAGGGGTAAAATAGGACAGCAAGCTTTTGAAGCTGCAAAAGCGGCGTTTTTCCGGTTATAGACAAGTAGCTGTAGGTGCAGAAGTTTTTTTTTCTTTTTTTGTGAAGTCGTTCAACTTCTTTTATTTTACATTTTTACATAACATAAACGAATGTAAATTACAATAACAGTACAAAACATGAAGCATATATATATATATATCTTTGCTTGTCTACAGATACCTATTGAAATTTATCAAAAATGTTGAAAGTTTATTTTTTGAAGACAAATAAGTATACAAAAATCTGTATTCTTTGATGAATAAGTTCTCTACACTATGTTTTTGCATTTTGTTATCGCTGATATAGTAACCCTTATACATACAACATCCTATGATATTAAAAATCATGTTGACATCATTTTAACACTTATTTGTTATGTTGTATCCTATAATGAGGGTTTTTAATGATTGTACATTATTTTCAAACCCAATTAATCTGTAAATTGGAAGTAGTCTCTCCCAAAGAGGTCTGACTGCTTTACAAGTTATACAAAAGTGTTCATAGTCTTCTACTACTTCACATATATTGCAATTTGGATTTGTTTCAATTTTCCATTTAAAAAGGTTTTGTTTCTAATATATCATGAATTAATTTAAATTTGAATTGTTTGATGCGGTTGTCAATGCATGCCATTTCCAAAGATGTATAGAAATCTTTCCAATTGATATCACTATGAAAAATGTGTTATTCCATTTTCTACGGACGTACGGTTTAATAAATTTGTTATCTAACATTGTCTTGTAAAAATCTTTATTATTCATATTTAGACTGTTTTCCCTGTTAAATGTAAGCTTTAATGTTGCGTTCACCACGGTTAACTTTGATTCTCTTGATTTTAAAATACATTTCCATACTCCCGGTACTGATTTTTTAATGATATTGACTTGACTTATCCAATTAGTTTTATTTTTTATTTTACCAAGTATTTTTGTTTCGTCTAAACAACCCGACTGACAAATTACTGTCCAATTATATCGTTCAAAAACAGAATATCGGAATTTATCCAGCTTTTAAAAATGAGAGTTTTCCCCCGGAAACGAATGTGTTTATTACCCCATAAAAGTTGTTTCCTTATGTCAACGAACTTAAGTGGAAATATGCTAAAATTAAGTGATTTAAATTCAAAGTATGCATTTAAAACATTTATATAAAAAGGAGTAAGTCTTATTTCTGCTTTTGGCAAATCTCTCAATGATTTGACATTCATGTTGAATATTAAAAGGTTTTTCCCAAATTGGTTAAGTAATTTCCTAGGAATAATATTCCAATTTGACCCATCTTCGTGCAGCAAAGTTTTTATCCATTTTAGTTTTATCGACCTTAAGAAGCTTTCAATATCTATCATATTAAGGCCCCCAGTTAATTTTGTACCTATTAGAGTTTTCCTTTTATTTTTTTTTATTTTTCCATCCCACAGAAAATCAAATAGTAACTTATCAATATCATGTTTTACTTTATCTGGTACTATTAATGAGTGAAACATGTATACAAATTTTGGTAATAAGAGAGTCTTGATTATAATAATTTTGCCATAAAATGTGAGGTGGCGTCTTTTCCATGCTTGAATAGTCTGTGTACATTCCCTTATTGGTTTCTACCAGTTGCTTTTATCACAATACTCTATGTCGTAACCAAACGTTATTCCAAGTGCATTGACTGTTTTTACACATGTTATATTACCTATATTTTCATCCCGCCTTTTTGAACTGCCAATCCAGAGACATTCAATTTTCTTTCTGTTTAGTGTAAGACCCGAATGTAAGCTAAAATCGTCAACAAGTTTTAGAGCGACTTTTGCATCCGTCTTATCTTTTACAAAAACGGTGGTATCGTCGGCGAGTTGGGTCAACTTGAGACAGTTATTTTGTTCATTTGAATTTTCTATAATGATTCCTTTAAAATCGCGTGAAGTTCTTAATTTAGTTGCCAATATTTCGGCAACAAGTATAAAGATTAGCGCACTTAATGAGCATCCGTGCTTTAAACCTCTTGATGGATGTACCAAATTTGACCTCCAACCATTATTATAGATGCATGTAGTGATATCACTATAGAACGTTTCCAACCATTGAATGAAAGAATTTCCGAATCCGAATGTTTTAATTACTTTAAACATAAATGGCTGTTCTACTGTATCAAAAGCTGTTTTGAAATCAAGAAATAATATGCACCATTAATTTCTAATAAATCTGCATAATCTATGATATCTTGAATTTGTCTAATATTATAGCCGATGTAACGCCCTTTAATATATCCTTGCTGGTCAGGGCTTATTAAATCTGATAAAACTGTTTGCAAACGTTTAGATAGGCATCTTGTAGCAATTTTGTAGTCTATGTTAAGGAGAGATATAGGGCGCCAGTTTTCAAGGTCTTCTGGATCTCCCTTTTTATAAATTAAAGATAAAATGCTATTCTTTTGAGAAGGAGAGAGTTGTTTTTTATCGTAACCGCAATTGAGAGAGTTATCCACTAAGGATCCCAATTTTGGCCAGAATTGGAGATAGAGCTCTACCGTAAACCCGTCGCTACCTGGTGATTTGTTAAATTTCATATCTTTTCATGAAGCAAAACATTCATTGACTGATAGATAGCCTTCCCAAAGACAAGAACAATGTTCCTTTAAAACCGGTGTTTCAATGTTTTCTAAGTATTCATCTATGTCTTCAGTATTAATGTTCCCCTTTGAATATAAGTTTGAATAAAAGTCTGCTTCCGCTCTAAGAATGTCATCTCGTTCTGTTAGCAATTGACCATTTACTATTAAAGACTGAATAGATTTCCTCGCTTGTCTTGATTTCTCTATTCCAAGGAATAAATTCGTGCATTTCTCACCTTCTTCAATTATTTGTATTCTGGATCTAATCATCGCACCTTTTGCTTTATATGAGTAGGTGCAGAAGTTATTCAAGTGCAGGATGGATAAATAAGGGTTATTGCTATTATTTACTGCACCACCCGCAAAGAGCTACTTGCCGTCGTACAGTTTATCCGACAATTTAGGTATTATATGTTGTGTAAAATATTACGGTAAGGACAGACCACTCCAGTATGACCTGGTTATTAGGGTTTCAAGAACCCTAGGACAAGCTCGCTCGATGGGTGGGGGTAGGGCATCGGGCAGGAGCTAAACACGGTAATGCGGAGGCACTGTCAAGGATTCCGGATCCTTTAAGTCCGTGTTCAGAATACATAGCTGGTATTCAACCTGCGGATCTGCCTAAGAGGTACCAAAAAGGAGCATATGCAGGGGAACAGTACTACCAGGTTCAGTGAAAATAAGTCGCGGGAAGCATAATAGAGAATGCCACAAGTTACTTGAGTAACAAAAAATCAGTACAGAGAGATCCTTTAGATTCTCTGCCATTGGAACTTAAAGTGAGCTTTTAGCTTTATAAAGATGAAGCTTTTAGCCTACTATTTTGGACAACCTGAGCTTTTAGCTCTTTACAGATCTAGAAAACAGTATGTTAACCCAAGAGAATAAATTCAGATGCGACTGGACATATAGACTCAATGCCTTAAAGTCACCTCAGGTTCAAGACCTTTCAGATAAAGTCCTGGGGAATGTTGTGACGCGTTGTGACGCGTCGTGACGTCTACACAAACCTCAAACCCATAGTGGTGCGAATAGTTGATATGTGGAACCTGTCCATCTGGGGAATCACTCTCACTTTCAGCTGTTCTATCGAATAAAAGTATCCATGGATACTCACTAAGAAGCGAAGAAGTAAAGTAATAACCACATAATGTTCAGGTATAGTACCCTGTTGAGGTCCACCAATTCACTTAAGACAGTACGGATCACTTCATCATTAAACATAATAATCTCACATCTTAAAAAACGTTTCATTTTTTTTCCATGAATGCTTTTATTTGCAACAGAAACAGTGTAGTCGTTTTCCGGAAATTTGAAATCTCAATCGGTCATATGCATACTCTAATAACAAATATTACGATACAGCATCGTTTGGGACCATAATTATAAATGACGTATGTACGTACGCATTTCTATATGTTAAATATAATGTTCACTCCTTCGTTATGCAATCCATCTTTTACATTGATTTTCATCACATTTAATTTATTTAAAAGGGACGAAAAATACACCCTGATCGTACTCGAGGTCAAGATATACACAAAAGGTGCGATACTTTTTCACTGCTCTGTACTTTGTTTTCTACTTAATCTACAGTTGAATCCATTGAGGTGCAATTCGCATATACAAGCTGAACAGTTTGTCGGGAAACTTGAGTTTAGCTGTTGCTAGGGTCAGTTCTTATCAGTTATCTTTTTTAAGTCATAATTGTTTCACGCCCGATGCGCTGGACATGTAATCAACACATCCCCTCTCCAACTGCAGACAAATGTGTACACATATCGCAGCATGCGGATTTTTGTAATCATTGTAAGCAATTTATCAACAATTTCAAAAAGAATCACATACTTTACGGACTTTTGCATAGAATTTTCAAAATTATTTGCTGTAGATTTGCTTTATTTCGGATAGGGTTAAACGGAGATATCAGGAACTAGATGCGACCAGTCCATTCATTTAACTAAGTATAGATATATGCATTAACATTATATGACATCTAAACAAATCTAAACAAATCAAGACATCTCTTTGAGCCTTTAAATAACTTTTTGTAATGTGAAGTAACTATTGAGAGGACGTTATTCAATGCTGATATTGTAATAGTACTTTAAAATTAGCGTCTTCTACAAGTCCAATCAGTGACGAGTATATAATCGTAAATAGCATGAAATTAACGGAAATACAAAGTTAACGAAACACAAACTTAAAACATTGTAGACATGAATATCTATTTTAAATGTATCATTTCTTAATGTTTTTAAACAATCGCAACCATAATATTTTCGATGCATTTACATTTAGTTTATCTTTATAACAACTCGTTCCATGTGGAATCTGAAAAACGAAATAAAATATATTCGTCGGCTACTACCAGCGACTATAACAATATATCAAGGTCGCTTGTTGCAGACTTTTAGCAATGCAATGTCCATAGTCGTGTCCAGTATAACATACGTATTGTCTGTTATAACATGTGAAAGGTTTATTTCCGATAAAGGCGGTAATAGTACCAGCATCTTATGTGTAATCAAACACAGGATGATCATATGGTTGTAACATAAAGTTGTTAACTTACATGTGTTATCCCTTTAGGTGTTGACGAATTATATTCCTGGGAAAACGTTTATATCTTATTAAGTCTCCCAACTATTAAATATGAATGAATGTTTAAATCGCAAATATAATAAACTTTCGAATACGGAAGTTTTAAACCATCCGTCTTAAAATCACGCTTATACACATGTTCGTGACTTTAACATTTAAGTAAAGTTCCATCTAAGAATCAGACAAATTTAAAAGTAGGCGCTACGTCTCCTTTTTGATTAGTTATTTTTATTTTGTTTCTTATATAGATAAAAAGTAACTGCCAAGTATTAGGTAATAATTATGTGTTAAAACATAAGTTTTTTGTATTTTGTAATCTAACCACAATTTCTTCTTTGTTTAAATATGACCCTTTTCAAATACAAATAACATCTAAAGGCAACAAAGTTTGGACTGTACTATATATTTGTTTTCACAAACGGAGTGATTGAAGTAATACTTTCTTTATAAAAATAACTTTGGCTCCTTGAAATGTTTCAGTTATATTGAATTTAAATAGCGACAATATTTACCGAATGCAAAATCGGTACTTTTCGGAAAATATCAGAATTATCCGTATAGGTTTCGTTTAAAACCGTATTCACGGAATTATCCGGTCTCGTTCGGATTTCTCCGTTATTCATATATGGCGGCGCTTTATGATGTGTTTATTAAGTGTTAACGTTTAATCTGTTCACTTTCCAACTTCGTACAGAATGGAGCAAATAAACAGGCAACACAATGCTGATCAATATGTAATCTATTGAAAGCAGTAAAATGAACGGTCCACTTTGCCAACATCATTGTTAAATTCAGTTGGATTTTTCAAAAGTGTTTACAGGAACTTCTGTTCGGTAGGATGAAAAATCACATCGGAATGATGGTCTTTAACATTACTCCTCTCGGAACAATAGCATGTTATCGTAACAGCGTGTTATCAAGTTATTGCTAAATTGGCCTTATTCTTAATACAAAAGTATTTTGATGCATCAGATGTTCACAGCTTTTGAAAACATTGAGGCAAAATAAGAAAATGCTCTTTTTGCTATAATGTTTTTCAACTCCAGTGGGGTCTGTGTTTAAAGACCATCCATTGAAAGACAACATTCTAATCTTTGTTCACAGGTGGTCTTTAAGCTCAGGGTCATCTATATAGGACATTTGAAATCCGGAAACTTAACGTGTGGTTTCTATACACAGAGTTTACAGGGGCGTACCTAGATTACAATAAAGTATACGTAGAGACGCGAGAGGGGGGTCCGGGGGCATGCTACCCGGGATGTTTTAATCCAACATTGCTTCTGGTACATTCTAAGAGCATCGTTTTAGCACATACACAAAACATAAACTAGGCATAACCACAAGCAGATGTATTGCATTGCCTGTAAACAAATTAAAAAAGGATAAATAGAATGATTATGTATTCATGATTTTAACACGATCTATAAATTTTCATGGAACAGAGAGGTATCTGGGGTTTAATGAGATTGCCCTAACACACTGTACGCTCGGATAGGTGCTAGTTAAAAGCAGTAATTTGAAGAGCTCCTAGTTCTCGCTTAGTTTAATAGGTTAACCTGAATTTATCCAACATTTTGTTTGTGATTACATGTTATACATATTATCTTTGATAAGTGGTGGGCGCTTTTTTTTAACAACTAATATACGCTGGGTATTTTTCAGAATTGATATAGTTGGTTAAGTTACCCCCCCCAGCATATTCACATACTGGCCAAAACTTGTCTCCATTCTCTGTTAATCAATATAGATAAATTAATTAAAATGTGTAATTTAGCAACGTTTACAAAAACAATACTGAATGCGTTCACTTTAAAATTATTTAAAAACTAATTATTCTAACACACGTACTGAAGTAGTTATGAAATCGGAGTTTAAAACATATTGCCTAGATTTAGTTTAAACTTAATTATGGATCGATTTATGTTTTATTAACATATGTCTGCTTCCAGTTTGACTGATTCGTATGGATTGCAAACATCCGTAGAAAAGATTGAAAAGTTGAAACCATTTTTGGGAAATATTGAGGTAAAAGGAGAAATAGCTTGATTTGAGGTAGTTCTTCCTTTTCAAAAATGTTTTCAAAAGTTATATGTTGCATATATAATCTATCGGAAATCGTTTACATCAGGTGAAGGATTAACATTCATCAGTTAATCATTCGTGATTTCGGATATGTTCTCGCCCTATGATATATTGATTGATTAGGGTCTAACGCCGTTTTCAACCATTTTATGGCGGCCATTTCACCTACTCATGCGTTTTCTGGCCTTTCCCACACGATACATTCCAAGCAACTGGCTGGTTTTCCACATAGACTATAAGCCCATTGGTGAATTACGTGAGTTTTGTCAAACGTCGGAAAGAACTTAGGATGAGCTGGAGTTCTAACTCTGAACCCCTATATTGAAAGCACACGTCGCTACCGATTGAGCCACCGGGGATGGGGTCTCTTCCAATGATCTACTAATTGAATATCAGACGAAATAGAGCAAACAATGACTGGAAGTTAATGTATAGACATATCTTCCCTGTTTGTGAACGTCGTATTAAATCGAACATTGCAGGAAAGTAACAACACGTTTAAACACAGAATACAATACGTATCGTGCAGGATGTACTTAGATCACGGATGCACGATTAATTCCGATGATAAACCTCCATGATATTAAGTAGGCGTATGGCACGAAGACGCTCCATATTCTGTCAGAGCTTAGTCTTTTGAGAAAGCACACCAAATGGTTCGGAGTTTTGATACTGATTTAAAAACGTGAATTATGCCCCTCATCTAGTGCTCTGATAGGGTGCATGTGCTACTAGATCTGATATGTTTGTTTTTAAAAAATGGCATACTGCCATGTTTCATGTGTAATTTATTGTATGTTTAATGTTTGTATTTGAGTAACATGTTACTTGTTGCTATATGGTTCGTTGAATACAATAAACTAAATATATATATAAAAGATGTACATGCATGTATGCTTACTTTCAGTCGTAGATCTGTGTATCAAACCTGTAACTAACGACGGCAGTTTAATAACATTTTCGACATGTATATCTATCTTTCACATATATCTCTTTCGAAGAAACAGATGACGTTTACAACTGTTTTTGGGAAATGATACATTGCCCAAAACAGTACTTCAGTCTTTTCACGGCGTTTCCTGTGTAAATTATCAGCGCTGATGTTAAGCTTATCCTTACGCCAGTTCACCCATCCGCAACACTTAGCACCATGGAGATAAATAACTACTACCACTCTCAAGTCTTTGTTATGACCCGAACGGGGATTAAACACTGGTCTCCCGCTATCGAGGCGGACATCATAACCATTCCACCACCGAGCCGGTTTTAACCAAACTGCACGAAGTGGAAGCGCATTCTTCAATCTTCATAGCCCATTCTATCTTTACACGCAATCTGTTTAACCCTTTCCGACATACAAACAATCTGTAGCAGACGACTTTGAAAATGTCTAGTCAAAATTATGGAAAATCTCTTTAATTAAACGTTTGTTTTGAGCAATTCTTTCTTTGAAGACGATCTTTTCAAAAGTCGTCTGATGCAGAAGCGTCACAATGCATCTATATGTGGGAAAGTGTTAACATTCCCAACGCACAAAGTCAGAAAAACGATGAATATATATGCGTGGGTGCCGAGTGCTAATATTTGTATCTATAATTGTTACACTTAGAAGAAAATTGCTGAAAATGGTTCTTGGTTAAAGCAAATCTTTATTTCCAACTTATCTGATCATGTCACTGTAAATGTTCAACGAATTCGTTTAAAAATGCTGGACCTGTCTTGATAGAGTATCGTATGGGATCACTTCTCCATCGTCTATCCCTCTATTTATCTGTCTGTTCATGACACCTTTTCTTTCTGAAATAATGGCAGACGACACATGTGTTCATTAATCACCGCTTTATGGTGTCACCAGTCTTGGTAGGGTGTCGTATGGGATCTTGTCTCAATTTTCTTTCCCTCCATTTATCTGCCTGTCCATCACACTTACCACTTTCTGATATAATGACAGGCGACACATGTGTTCACCAATCACATTTTCTTCTGTGTGACCTGTCTTGGATGATTTTTGGCTTTTATTCAGGCTTTCAATAACTGACACAATAGCAGGTGGCGATTGCCGAGGTCAATAATGATTTTATTGGTACATATCAACATCATGTATAACAGCTGAAAAGTCCATAACTGTTTTATTATATAACCCTCAATTAAAACTTGGCTTAACAATCGTCCAACTCGGAAACAGTGTACTCTTCAATGTTCACAGGCAGATTCTTCTCTTTCAAAAACGCTCGAAACACATTAACTGCTTGCTTCGTAGCTTTCTTTGTGTTAAGTGCATTTTTATCTTCCATAATTCTTTGCATTTCTTCCTCCGAAAGGTTCGCAAAGCGCGTTGGTGGCGGTTCATTTTCCATTTTGACAGTTATTGTCGTTTGGAAACACAGGAAATGATCAATGGAAGTCAAACGCTTGATTGCATTTAATCATAATCATCCAAACGAGCTTCGGAAGTTTTCGTGGTCATTCGGAACGCGCCTCGGAAAATTTCCGTAGCGTACGGATAAAGGCGAAGGATATTAATAGGCGGCTTATGCTTCCCCTGTTACTATTTATAAAACTGGTGCATATCAGAAAAAAAACGATGCACATCGCAAGATATTTTTTCTAAAAAGTTACTTTTTAGCCAATGAAAAAGCGTCCATTTATAGGTAATATAATGAATGCAATTATCCTTCAATCACAGTGTGATTTGAAATGTGTAGTTGTGTAACCAAGGACCAATGATTCTTTATATATTTAGAAATAGAATGTTAATTATTGTTATGTTGATGCTTTAAGTGGATATATACCTTGTATTGTTGAATAATGTATTTGTCTCTTCTTTATTGAAAATGAATAAAAATGTAAAACATATATTTTATTGACTTGTATCTATTATATTCAACCAGGTTGAATAAGTCTGTTTTATTTCTGTTATATTTGACGAGGTTGGATGTCTCTTGTTGATTCATTGTGTTTGGAATTGAACTCCAATTTCAACAACATATCAGTTGTATCACTGCAAGTGGTGAATGCATGGCCGAGACAAGGTTCAAACTCCAGGTTCCTGTATTGACAGACTTTGACATTACCCATTGATTAATCGTGGCTCGACAGTATGTTCTGCATAAAGTTTAAAAGCTTATTTATTCGGCATATACAGTTATATTACATCGCCGTAAAATATTTATATGACGGTTTAACAAATGAACAAATATATGTAAATCAACGAAAAAGAAAATACTTTAATTTTCCTAAAAGTTAGGTATCAACATTTACAGCATTAGAAAAACTATTTACAAATACAAACACGTGGCAATATGTAAAACAAGAGGCCCATGAGGGCCTATGCTCTACTGGCATTGATCTGGCATGTTTTAAAAGGAACCAATATGTCATCAATATTCAAATACCATCTAAGTTTGGTGAAGATCAGATAGTAAATGGAAGCTCTATTGTGTTCACAAGCTGTATTATAGCAATTTTGACAATTTCAAGGGCCATAATCCAGCCATGCATGGGTGGATCTGGCCGTTTTTTAGAAATGAACCAAACTCTCATGGATATCTAACTACTGTATAAGTTTGATTGAGATACAATAACAAATAAGGACTGTATCATGTTAACAAGCCCTATTATAGCAGTTTTGACAATTTCAAGGGCCATAATTCAGTCATGCATGGAGTGGATCTGGCTTGTTTTCGTAAGGAATTAAGCTCTCATGGATATCTAACTACTGTATACGTTTGGTTGAGATACAATAAAAAATAAAGACTGTATCGTGTTAACAAGCTTTATTATAGAAATTTTGACCATTTCAAGGGCCATAATCCAGTCATGCATGGACATATCTGGCTGGTTTTCAAAAGGAACCGATCTCTCATAAATATCTAACTACTGTATAAGTTTGGTTGAGATACAATAAAAAACAAAGACTGTATCGTGTTAACAAGCTCTTTTATAGCAATTTTGATCATTTCAAGGGCCATAATCCAGTCATAGACTGTATCGTGTTAACAAGAAATTGTTTACGGACGGAAGGACGCACGCACGCACGCACGCACGCACGCACGCACGCACGCACGCACGCACGCACGCACGACGGACGAATCACCACGACATAAGCCCTTCTGGCTTTTGGCCAGTAGAGCTAAACAACAAAACAATTTAACATATAGAGACGGTGTTTCCTGGGTAAGTTACCAGTTTTACTGGTCCATTTATCCTTACACCAGCCTGTCAGTCGTAATTCTAACCGCGCAACCATGAACGCCAAGGAGGGAAGCCATTTCTACAATTTGGAAAGCCTTTGGTATGACCCTCGAGGATCCTGATTGTTTATCTTTTTCGCGAGGCTCAGGCTTTCAAGGTAAGCATTTCTTGTATAACTGGAAGTTGTTTGGATGTTGTACAGTTTACTAGTACAATGCTTTTTAGCACGGTATAGCAGCATATCAGTCTCAAAATATTTGCCACGAATGCTGAGTTAGCTTAATTTGTAAACAATGCTTTATGAATGATTGTGTTGTCAAACGCTCTTTGTGTATCAATACACATAACAGCCATTTACTGGTAGATTGATTTGGTTTAACGCCGTTTTCAACACTTTTTCAGGCATATCACGGTGGCTAGTGCACCCACTCATGTTTTTCCTGGAGTTCCAACACACATAACAGCTATTTACTGATGGATTGGATGCAGTTTAACGTCGTTTTCAACACTTTTTTTAGTCTTATCACGTAGGCTAGTGCATCTACTCATGTTTTTCCTGGAGTTCCCACACACATAACAGCTATCTACTGATAGATTGGATGGGGTTTAACGCCGTTGTCAACACTTTTTCAGGCATATCACGCAGGCTAGTGCATCTACTCATGTTTTTCCTGGAGTTCCCACACCAGTATTCCCCACAACAGCATAGATAGTTTATTCAATTCCATAAACATGAGGCCTCTGGCTCAAAATACAATATACAAATAATAATACAATTGAAGTTACAGTTGTTTAATCACTGATTCATCTGTTACTTACAATCATCAAATGATTCATATAACTACTAAGTTTTATTAATTTTGCTTGAAAATCACTTTGAAATGTAGTATGTAAGCTGGATTCTGTATTAGGGGCATAACACCAATTGAACAAATATTGTTCTCGTATATATAGGATCTGACATGAGTTGTCATTTCATATAAAGTTTATTTTTTAGTTCAAGACATTTCTTATTAAGCGAGCCTCTGGCGAGCTAAATAACAAATTTCTTGGACGAGTTTTATAAAAATTACAACTAATGTCAGATTCTTTTCATCACATGACGGAACACAAAAAGAAAATAGTCCCAACATGTAATACTTTTTGATAATGGTGTATTCCATATATATACTTTTTCGCCTGAGACGCGAGTTTTGCTTTTGCAGCAGTCCATGATAAGCCTTGGGAGAAAAGCAAGCCTAGATATTTAGTTGATCATTTCTCAGACATATTGTATAGGTAATTATATATTTTAATTTTGTCTAGGCCACATCCTTTCACTCTGTTAATGGCCATAGACAAATTGTGTCGATGTTTACCATAGACAGACATAGACATCTTTATTTCTAGTATATAGGCCAACGGCCCATAATACAATATACAATGACATATACAAAGTGAACAGAGAGTGATTATGATTTAAACAAGTATATACAAATCATAACCTAACACACCTTTAAGTAAGGAACCTTTGACACCTTCGCGGCAGTTGAATATATAGTTTCCTACTTTTAACTTCTTAATTTGTCTTCAACTGTACATTAAAATAAAGCATTTAAGCAGACATCGATATTATTCCTACGTTGATTTTCCGTCTTTGTCTTAAAAATATTTTAAGCATACGAATGATTTTTGACTTTTTGGATGTGTATCATGGTGAAATTATTATTGAAGTGTAGTTGTAATCATTAAAAATAGATTTTCTCAGCTTAAAAGATTCAAAAAGATATTTGGAAACTCTCTATGTACTTTTTATGTTGTAACATTCTAAAATTGTATAAAAAACTTCAATATTTCTGTTTACAATGAAAGAGTGAATGTTGTCTATTGCTATCATTATCCTTTATAATTTGCTGTGTTGTAAGGTAGGTTTAATATAAAGCTATGTTCATGTTATATGCCACTCAGAGTTTTTGTTTCGTTGACAACACTTGCTTGTACATTTTCATATTGACTTTCGCTCAGAATGTTTGTTTCGTTGACAGCACTTTCTTGTCAACTTTCATTTTGTGGAAAATCGGCATTTTCCTCTCCTATGCTGTTGACTGTACCCAAATGGCTTCATAACCTATCATTTCCTGGGTTGTAACATATATGTTATAGCACAAGATTTTCATATTGTCTTACATCAGGAGTGTTTGTTTCGTTGACGGCGCTTTGATGTACATTTTCATACTGAGGACGATTGGCGTTTTCCTCTTCTGTGCTGTTTTCTATACCCAAATGGCTATACAACATATCATTTCCTGGGCGATAATGTAGATCCTCATATTGAGATAACGTCGGATCTGTATTTTCTGAAAACAACATGAAAAAAAATGTTCATTTGGTTTGGTGTACAATGATAATAATAATAAAGGCTTTATCTAGAGAAAACACTCATTTGACATAGTACATGTATGCAAGTCAATCTTCCATGAGAGCCTCAAACATAAAAGAATACATATGAACAACTCAATATTACAATTATACATACATATATACATATGGACTTAAAAAGTGTTATGTCTATAACTGTATCGTATAACAGCCACAGATCCAAATAGTTTCATGACATACAATTATACTACAGTTATCATCGAATCAAGATTGGTTTATCCAACGTAATTATTGGAATTTGAAATGCTGAATACGTTGAGTTTTGAATATATGAAGGGAGGGAATACCAAACTGATGAACCAGAAACTATAAAGGTATTTCGATTTATTTTCAAGTTAGGTTTTGGTGTATACAACTGGAATGTAGTGGCTGAACGTAAGAGTATTGCATGAATATCAGACGTAAAAGTAAATAACGTCCTTAGGAATCAGGGGCATTTCCACGTTATATTTTAAATATTTGAATGGCTTTCTGATAAATAACTCGTACGGGAAATGGCTTTCTGATAAATAACTTGTTCGGGAAATGTCTTCCAATTAAGTTCAGTAAACATTAAAGATGAAGGGGTGGTCAAATCTCAATCAAGCATTACCCTGGCAGCCCTGTTCTGAAGATTTACTAATTTGATTTCAAGATAAGATTATTTGTGCAATTCTCCTAGATAACACAATCAATATGTGAAAGTATGTATGCATTATAAAAACGTTTACGATTGTCATTTGAGAGAAATAATTTGATTCGTGATAACATATAGAGATATGTATTACATTTCTTTATTGCATTTTCAACGTCATCAACCCACGAAAGACGGCTGTTAAGTGTAATACCTAGCAATTTATCACTTGAGCCAGAATTAACTTCTAAGCTATGATAGGGAATTCCTGGATTGTTTTTTAGCAATCACACATTGCTATGTCTCGAACTGATAAGCATTACTTTTGATTTATCAAAGTTAATAGACATGTGATTGAGTTGGCACCATTGATCTACGTGTTATAAGTCATTGGTTAGTGAGGCAACAACTACGTCGAGCGACTTTCTTTGAGTTGACAGTGTTGTGTCGTCAGCAAATATACCAGCAACTGAAGGTGAAAGAACTAAGGGCAAATCATTAATGTAGCACATTTCAACACGTTTATACGACAGACCGATCAGACGCATACTTCAATTACAATTTTCTTTCAACCATTTATCTGTTTGAATTGATTTTGTGAGGCTTGTTTCCGCAGCTTAGAGCATTGTCAGCAAGTGTATACGCGCCAACTCAACACTCTAAATTGTTGACCTATCAACACAACATTTTGTTAAAATCGTTGTCATGCCTGTAGGACATTAGAGATTTTCTATACTCTTTGCTGTAAAACTCGATCAATATGATATCTATATCTCAGTACTACTTTAAGTGATTTATGTTTATGATCAATCTACAATGTGAGATGCATTATTTGACATATTTCAATGTTTTAGAGATTTTTTGATATGTGTTCACACCCGGTTATGTTCGTTACCGTTCAGGAGAACGATTCGTCCCATAGGGTTTCGATACATACTATGTTTTTACATGTAGCTTCGTGATATTTAATGACTTATGCTGTAGTATATTTTCTTTGAATATTTCACTCATAACTGCGTTTTTGTCCAGTTGCTTTGACACCATTTAGATAAATGACTAGCAACGGGTTGTCTTGACTTTTTGGGCGTTTACTCAGGAATGCTTATTTTTCTATTCCAGTTTTCTAATGAACTTGATTTGATATTCTGAATTCCACATGATGTAGCGTTAACAGAATTAGAGACAATTTAGAAAGTTGATTCAGTGTGGTTTTATGTTCTTCCGGAACTTGTACAATCAGTCTCCCTTTGCCTCACTATTTTCAATAGATCGTCTGCTATAGAGACGTTAGAAAGCGTCTGGGATAGGGTAAAAATGTCATGCTTATTTCAACTACATCTCAGTAAGGTTGAGTTCGAGTCCCAGCTCGGCGAACATTCTTTTCGACGTTTGACAAAAGTCGATTAGACAAGCGTCATTCGCCTTTCACCAAAGTGCTTACAGTCTATATGAGAAAGCAGCCAGTTACTTGGAAAGTATGTTGTGTGGAGTACTGGTGTGAGAAAGTAAGAAACGCATGAGTAGGTGAACTAGCCTCCGTGATATGACTGATTTTTTTTAAAACGGCGTTAAACCCCAATCAATAAAGTCACAGTCAATGGAACATACTTAGGATTCATAAGATATTTGGAACTTTATTATCTCATTTAAGTTACTTAGGAAGGACACTTTCATTAGTTAAAGACGACAACTTGGTTTTTCGTTAGTAGTATAAGCATCTGATTAACCTTCTAATCCGCCACCTTCCATCTATTCTGATATAATTCGCTCTGTAATATTCCAGAGTAATCGTACTTACATCCTATAGCGGCTACCTGTGTCTCCGTCAATGGAACGTACACCGGATTATCACTCTGTAATATTCCAGAGTAATCGTACTTACATCCTATAGCGGCTACCTGTGTCTCCGTCAATGGAACGTACACCGGATTATCACTCTGTAATATTCCAGAGTTATCGTACTTACATCCTATAGCGGCTACCTGTGTCTCCGTCAATGGAACGTACACCGGATTATCGCTGTACTCGGATCCATCACCTTCTATCCTCTCTTCACTTTTGGAAAACTTTAGGTGTTGCGAATTCAAATTACAGCTCGGCCAACATTATTTACGAAGATGGACAAAGGTCACAAGGACAAGCGTCATTCTAAGTTGCTTAGACATTCCGGATGAGAACGCCAGATAACACTTGGATATGTGACCTGGCCGTCCTAATATGACTGTGAATTGTTGAAAACGGCGTTAAATCCTATCAATCAAATCCGTTTTTTCAAAGAAGAACAACGAGTTCGCGGATATTTTCAATTCTAAGAAAAATGGGAAACGATAAGAAAAGTACTAGCTATAATTCCACGTCGATAGGGACCTATAAAATAAAAACAGCATTACAGCTGTGCTGAATAATGCGCTGTTTTCAAAAGAGTGATCCATTCCAGAACGGATTCGAGTTTAACGATATATTCAAAAGTGTTCACGTTCGAGTAATCGCAAATCCACCGTATTACCGTTTGCTTCTATATGCGAACTGTTATGTTGATTTCTTCACCATGAAAACTAAATATACTTAACCTTAGAGGAAATTTAACATTCACGAGTAATGTACAAATGATCTAGTATAGTTGCACTAGCAAAAAAGAAAATGTTACTCCATCTCTTTTTGAAATATTGCAATTTGGAAAAGATCGCCATTCTGATTTACAAATATCTCATTATTACCGTGTAGAGCATTGTCATAATTCACATCAGTGCCGTTCTGTTCGGATGGGGGTTCCTTTGCAGTAGATCTTCTCCTTTGAATAAATAGTAGCATATATTCAATGTAACATCATTCTTGGTGTTAACGATTGTAACACGGAAGTTCGTTTCAATGCATATTGATTAGTTAATTGTAATTAAACGTATCTTGCTCGGATAAGAAAGATCATTTATAAACTACAACTGTACAAAGGTGTAAACCTTGTTAACTTAGATGTTATTGATTATGAACAGATTGATCTACATATCGTGAAAGTAAAATACACCATAAATAAATTTCTTGTTCAATTTCATTAAAAATGCTTATAAAATATATACGGGTTCCTTTGATAATGTATTTTACTTACTTCATAATACAAAAAACAACGATCACGGTGATAATCAAAAGGACAGCCCCGCCCCCTACAGCTGCGGCGATTGTGGTCGTGTTAGAATCTTCCTCGATACCTGGACTTTTCTCGTCTACAATACAACATACATCAGTTTACACGTATGCCTACAATACATAACACAATCCAGGAGAACGGTGAATGTGTCAACAAAGATCCATGGAAATTATGAAAAAAAGTTATTTGAAAACTCGACGAAAAAGTGTGACGAAAAAGTGACGGACAGACTGACGGACGGACAGACGGACGTACCGGACGTACCCACGGACGGGTACTTGTTAGGTATTTTCCTTTGATCTTTTCTTGTTGGGTATACCCAACAAGGATATGGTTTATTCCGTAGTTAACCCCCTGTTACGGAATAAATAGCATTAATATGCTAATTAGGTACCCATTAGAAAATAATGAAATTTTTTTTTTTTATCAAAGTGTCTTATAAGGGTGGTGGGTAGGCTTTAGGATTTGGACAGTACCCAACAAGTCTCCATTCGTGCGCTCGGACAGACAGACGCCGGACAAAAAAAAGTAATCCCTAAGTGCCTACCATGCTACGCAGGTGACACAATAAAGATTAAATCATTGAATAGTAATAATGTGACAAAATGATTTATTTATTTATTTATTGGGGTTTTACGCCGCTTTCAACATTATTTCAGTTATATCACGGCGACAGTTCACTTATTCATGATCCCTGGGTAAACAAACCAGTACTAGGCTAGAAAATGTGCTTTGCCCAAGGGCACTCTACCATGACCGTAGTGCCATGACTCGGGATCAAACCCGGGACACCCGGTTTCGAAATCCTCGAGGCTAACAACTCGACCACAGCGGATTACTCGTGCCAAATGAAGAATTACTCATAAAGATCAATTTGCCACAATGTTTTCAAAATGTGTCTACTACAGATACGTCAAAAAGAGTCTGTGTGAGGTAAAAGGTTATTTTCCAAACAACTTTTAAATAAATATGCATACATGGTACAACCAACCATACTCTCCAAACGATACGATAACAGCAGAGACATGTTGATGCTCTTTGGAGGTGCTGCTCTGAATATTTACGTAACCTTACAGGATAAACTGTGAGTGTTATTATATTTTGATTTTCTTTTAAGATTTTAACTAACAAAAAAGGGTTTTAATTACGTTTCGTACATGTTGGTCCTTGATACCCTTCCATGGAGCCTTCCTCACATGTCCTATTACTTTTTACACACATATTTGTACCACATCCAGTTAATTAGGATTTTGTTTATCAGAGGAATATTTTGAGAGAAACTTAAGTATGGTTACCTTTTGTACATGTTGGCCCTTGATACCCTTCAATGCAGCCTTCATTACATTTCCCATCGGTTACAGAACACATTCTAGTACCACTTTCGGCCATACTACATCCATCGCTGCAAGAATCCGTGCATTGATTACCATGAAAACCTGGCTTACATGTCTCGCATGCTCCTGTAGTTTTGTTACATGTCGTGAGCACACAATTGTTACTGCACTCAGATTCACATTTGTCCCCAAAATATCCGGACTTGCATTTATCGCATGCTCCTGTAGTTTTGTGACATTGTAACATGGTGTTTATTTCTAAACAATTTGAGCTACAATCAAACTGACAAGTGTCACCATGAAAGCCGGGTGTGCAGGAATCACATGAACCGTCCAGTGAAGAACAATTGATACACTGGTTGTTACATCTGCGATCACACTTGGCTCCCCACCAATCAGCTTCACAATCGTCATTGCACGCTCCATTTGTTTGATTACATTGACCTTGAGGTACGCAATGTTCCGAGCACTGGACACACACACTGTTGGTTACATCACCGCCTTCGCCACACGGACAACATCCGATTCCAGAAGGATACCACTTGGGGTTATTACAGCTAACACAGTTACCTCCACCTTTGATTGCACATTTGCGTTGATCACAGTCGCATGTAAGACTTTCGGAATTACCAATGGAACTGTATCTTTTTTCAGAGCACGTCGTACAGTTATCAAGGTTACTGCATATCGAACACGAGTCCATGCAGGTATTGTTACATATCTGTCCGTAATATCCATCAACACATGCTGTGCATTGCTTAGCCGAGGTACATTCTGTACAGCCGATGGTACACTGTAAACACACTGAGCCCGACAAGTAAAACCCAGTTCCACATTTAGAACATACACCCGTGATTTTATCACATTCTGAACAATTACTTTCGCTACATTCAGAGTTACATGTTGGAAGATAGTAGCCCGAGTCACAGTCAGTACACGCAAACGTGGAACTACACGATGCACAATTAGCTGGACAGGACTCCATACAAGTACCGTTTGTCTGAAAACATTCATTGTTAAAACATGCGTCTCGGATACATTCATGATCACATATATCACCGTAATATCCAGCTTTACATCCCGATGAACATCTTCCATCAGATTCGCATTCGGGTTTTTTACAGTTTGATGGACATTCTGTAGTACAACTGTTACCGTAAAAACCTGCTTCGCAGCCATCTGTACATGTTTCGGCCTGGGAACATTTGTTGTTTAAACAATTAGACGGACATGAATACTGGCAATTTGGTCCATACGATCCCACATTGCATTCTTCACAGGAACCGGTTAAAATAATACAGCTGTTTGTTTTACATGAACTCGGACAGGTCTTTTGGCAATATGATCCCCAATAACCATCTACACAAGAATGGCACTGTTCTTCTAATGAACATTCAATACATGTGATTGGGCATCTGTTACACTGTCCATGTTCAAGAAAATATCCATTTGTACACACTCTGCAGTCTGTACTACTACTACACGAATAACATCCTGCAGAACAAGCAGAACACGACCCTGAGTTTATAACTAACCAGAATCCAATAGTACACTGATCACATCTAGTGGCATCATAACAGTTATTACAATTTAGATGACAGAAAACACAGTTACCATTTACCAGGTAATAACCGGGACTGCAGTTATAACATGTGTCACCTTGGCAGGTTTGACAATTATCACACGAGCCTTGAACTGAAACTGAGAAACAAATATATATCTAAAGCCGTGCATGTACTTTTTGTATAACAGAAACATTTGACTTGTAATTCAAATGACAAAATAAATAATTATGGTACTACATTTATTAGCGATACGGTTACAGTTTGTCGTTTTAGCATTTAATGATTGCAGGCGTGATTTACATGTAAACACGAAGTAAAACGTATCTGTCCATGTCATATTCAATTTCCAATACCCGATAATTTAACAAGAAATAATTATAATTGGCATATTTTAAAATTTCCAATAACTGATAATATAACACAAAATTATTAATATAATAAACGTTTTGTTGTTTACCTATCTTGATTAGGACAAGAATGATTGCTGTAAAATAAAGCCCCGTCATCATGCGTGTGTCATCATCGCGAGGCACATGCAAACTACAATTAAACTTAAAGAAATTAAATTGAAATTACTCCTTTTAAAGGCGTAAGCTACAATTTTTTCACACAAAAAATCCCAATCATAAAATGTCTTTATTCTTTGTATTTTATTAATACATACAATAACTGGTTGAAATAAGAAAGAAAATAAATTGTAATATATCTAAAAAATATATATTAGCCTGTCAATGACTTGACCAATTTCATCAAAGGTACACATATAGGCATTTTGGCCGAAAACCTAAAACACACAAAAAAAAAAAAAAAAAAAATGAAAATTACAAATCATATACAAGTTCAAATATAACTTTAAATATAGAATGTAAATCAATATGAAAAAGGAATTATTGAGAAAGAAAGGTAAAATAATTGATTAATCCGTTTATCATGGTAGAAATGGTGTCACATTTTACACCCGAAAAAGTTAAATTCATAGAAATTTCCCATTCTACATAATATAATTTTCTGTAATTATCCATAAACACTAAACATCGTTCAGTTTAAAAAAAATGCAAACAAAATATAGGTAACCCTACTTCTTCAATTGTATGATTTTAACTTTTTCAGGAGTAAAATATGACACCATTTCTACCTTGCAAAACAGCTTAATATATTCGTTTTCATATTTTCCACACAAATTCACTTTTCATACTGATTTAAATTCTAGTCGAGAAAGTTAGAGAGAGAGAGAGAGAGAGAGAGAGAGAGAGAGAGAGAGAGAGAGAGAGAGAGAGAGAGAGAGAGAGAGAGAGAGAGAGAGAGAGAGAGAGAGAGAGAGAGAGAGAGAGAGAGAGAGAGAAAGAGAGAGAGAGAGAGAGAGAGAGAGAGAGAGTGAGAGAGAGAGAGAGAGAGAGAGAGAGAGAGAGAGAGAGAGAGAGAGACAGGAGAGAGAGAGAGAGAGAGAGAGAGAGAAGAGAGAGAGAGAGAAAGAGAGAGAGAGAGAGAGAGAGAGAAAGTGAGAGAGAGAGAGAGAGAGATTTTTTTTATCAAGATCGATGCCCGTATAGCTGCTCATTCTGTTGAATTGGATTTCCCATCAAAATAAGTCTAGAAATGGTAAAGAAGGTAAAGAATAAGGCATATTAAGATTACGCTATGTTACCTGCAATTTTAAGTGTGAAATGCTGTGGTAATTATATCCGTATATGTCATTGAAGTATAACAACTAACATTTAAAGATACTTTCCTGTGTTATGAAGCGTTGAACACTTTCCTAGACTCGACTCAGTTACCATATTAAAAACTGTTAAATATTTCATATAAATCAATGTCGAATGTTGCAGATTCATATCAGTGAAGGGACGCTATTGCGCACAAAAGTTTACAAATATGACGATTATTGAAAGTCGTATTTTCTGTATAGACGATAATAGTAGTAGAATCATACTTAATTACAGAATGAAAATATCCTTGTTGTACAGTAGTTAACTTACACGTGTTATCCGTGTGGGTGTTGAAGCTACATATTCCACTGAGCCTGAGGAAAATGTTTATATCCAGTTTAGTACCCCAACTATTAAACATTCATGAAGTGTAATTTTCAAAATATAAAAGAATTTCAAATGCGGAAGTTTTAAACCTTATCAAATATTTATGACCGTCTTAAAAACACGCTTCCTAAAAAATAATAAACAGTTACGTTTCTGTAACAGTTAAAGACCGAAACATAATATTTATAGTATACATTGTTATTTCAGCGGATACATTTTGGGTTGACCACGAATTACATCACTGTAATGAGATTGTTTTATTACTGCCTTTATTATTGATATTAAAGATAGAAATACATTGTGTAGCATTTGACGCTCAATCCGGGCAAGGGTAACCCCCATTGAGTGTAAATCAATATGTCTAAAAAAAGACTGGTCCGTCTGCTTTTTCGTTTTATCCAAAACCATAAATTACCGTGGATTTATGTTTTGCCTTTACCATGATACGAATGCGTTTAACGTCGTCAATTATAGTCTTATTTTAAAAACACCATTGGGAAAGGAGACAACGTCGAACTATGCATTTTGATCTTCCACAAACTGAGCAAATGTACTATTTAAATAAGATTAATATATTTGATACATATTTATATTTCTTTAACTCGAGTTACCTTTCCTACATGAAACAATTCGGAAGCCGACGACTTTTGACACTAATTGAGGCAAAATATGGTATATCTCAATCAATATGCGTATTGTCGTCAATTATAGACGAATTTTAGAAACACCGTGGGAAAAGGAGTCATCATCGAACTATGCAATATCTATCTTCCCCAAACTGGGCAAATGTATCATTTAAATAAAAAAAATCATATATTTGATAGGGTTGATATTTCTTTAACTCGAGTAATCCTTTCACAACAATTCGGCAGCCGACAACTTTTGTTAACGATTGAGGCAAAATATGGATCATCTCAATCAATATGCGTAGTGTCGTCATTATAAACGAATTTTCGAAACACCGTGGGAAAAAGAGTCATCATCGAGCTATGCAATATTTATCTTCCCTAAACTGGGCAAATGTACCATTTAAATAAGATTAATATATATGATACATATTTATACTTCCTTAAATTGAGTTACCCTTTCCAACATATAACAATTCGGCAGCCGATGACTTTTGACAACAATTTGAGGCAAGATATGGGATATCTCAATAACTATGCATATTGTTAATGAATAGAGTTAAAACAAAACAACACCCTTGTGGCTAATGGAACAATTTCTCATTATGAGCAATTCTCATTTTGTCTCAATGTTATTCAATAATCGTCTGCTGACTTGCGTTAATATAAAAAAAGTATCAATTTTGGGAGAGTCTATTAAACGTTTATCGAGAAATAGGGTAACAGACCATAATAAGACAATGATATTGTGAGAGTATAGATCAGCGATGCTATGGGTAAACCAACCAAAGTCGCATAGTCTGATCTCCATCTGTACTGTTACGCTAACACGTGAAATACGTCTCTGGCATACAGTGAATATTGAGATCGGACTGCCAATTTATGATTATTAAAGTATGGATTGGCAAATTGTCAAAACAAATCACGGTTCTAATTGGCATGGTGCATATTCTTTATTTATGTGTCTCATTATCTTTTGAATAAGCAAACATTTCTAATTATGGAAAGTTCAATTTTAGAAATTGGTTGTTCTTACCCAATGTAAGTTCTAAATAACGGCTTTTACAACTTCCGTGTCGAATGTCTGTGTTCGTAAATTGTCCTTAGGCTTTTCAGCTAGCATCTTTCAAAATGTTTTAATCAAAATACTCAACTTATTCTTTGGTGTACACGATAACGGTACTAAATTAATATTTAACGCAGCTTCAAAAGTATTAGAACATGCCCATTTAAAGTACAAGCTGTACTTTTAATAGATTATGCGTTAAGTTAAATGTCAACAGTATGTAAACGTGTCCAGTTTCCGTCATGCGTAAGAATATTTCCGACTCTTCCAGCGTGAGTTTACCCCGAGATATCGTCAAATCACGTGGGATATACTGGTCAATATAGCTTATCATTAAATTTTGATATATCTATAGGTGCTACCTATTTACGAAAAACACGTAAAATGATTGTAAACGCAATTTAAAGAGCACACTTTTGCCATAATAAAGGATTTTAAGAGTAATTGACGATGATAATGTTATTGTCTTGTATTTTGGATGATCACAAAATGTTCGGAATAAAGTAAAGACTTTAAGAAAATCAAGGAATACATTCATAATGAACGAAGGTTCCTCAAGAGGGTCATCAATCGATCACCTGCATTTTGGTAAAACAGCCAATGTATAAATGATAATATAGGGGGAAATTTGTTTATTTCAGCTCTTTTTTGATGCCACCTGGCGACTACCATGTTCAACTAGTTAATATGACTGGTACAAATTATGTAATTGGTCACATTTCTGCTCAACCCTTTCAATTATAAAGTCGGTTTCTGACGCATTTGCAGCAGACGACTTAGGAACCGATTGTCGTCAAAGGAATACTTGCTCATTATGAGAAAGTTATCCTTTTGCCAACATGTCGGATAAATTATTATACTTTCATTTATAGATATTTTATCTCTTTGCAAAGTTGTTCTACAATTTTATTTTTATTTGTTTTAGTTTGTTTATTTATAGGATTTATTGAGCACAACGTCGTCTTTAGCTACGGTACAGTCAAAATTTATGTTCGGGCGTAGTAGTCTATTGCTGTCGTCTTTTTTGACGATTGGGAAAACATATTTCATAAACATTTCTCTTTCGTATCAATGTTAATACACACGAAAATAACACTTTAATGATCTGAAATATCGATTTAAAAATAAATGATTAGAAAGCCGACAATAATTTTCAATCCGTGTCTTTCGTCTCAGAGGCAATAACATAGATGTATGCCCTATGATTGTCAAGTTTTCTAAGTACACTGACCTCTTATCAGTTTTAAAGAAGGCTAGATAATGTTTAGACAGAAATTCGGGAGTATCTGTTCATGAGGATTTTTCAGACAGAGTTAGGTTTAAGCGACGTGTATTTGGTCGAGGCAAGAAAAAAAATGAAAAATATGCTTTTATTAGATTTGATAAATTAATTATAGAAAACGACGTTTTCAAATATGATGACAAATCGGGGAATATTACTCGGATTGTGTATGCTAGGAGACGGAATCCAAAAGACGTTTACGAGCATTATTCGGACAACAGTTTAAACAAATCGGACGAAGAAATCACCACCCGTCACAATCGAAAGGAAAATTCTATTGGTCATCGTAGATAGGACGGAGGTCACGGCCAACCCACATGTAGTATATATGTAAACTAGTCTCAATATATCGCCGTTACATAGAATGCGAACAGTCAAAATATTTGTTTGTTTGTTTGTTTAATTGGGGCTTTACGCCGCTTTCAACATTATTTCAGTTTTATCACGGCGACAGTTTACTTATTCATGATCCCTGGGTAAACAAACCAGTACTAGGCTAGAAAAAGTGCCTTGCCCAAGAGCACTCCACCATAACCATCGTGCCACGACTGGGGATCGAACCCGGTTTCGAACTCCCCCACGCTAACCACTCGACCACGGCGGATTCCTTACAGTCAAAATATAAAATCGCCTTCCTAGTACAGAAACCTGGACTAATATGTAAACATACACATTCTTTCTTGGAATATAGCGAGCTTAAGAAAATATGTAGACTCACGAAACAGCGGGCTTAAGAAAATATGTAGACTCACTAAACATTTTTTGGATGACTATGATACTATAGGGATAGTAGAGACGTTTAGTGACCGTTTAGGTGAATTTTCAAACTTGATGGTTAATTATACAATGTTTGATAGGATTATAACTAAACCTCGCTTTTCTGTAATGAATAATGGAGGAATATGCGTGTTTGTTCGAAAATGTTTATTGCAGGATTATTCCATCACTCGAATATGTATTGATTTTTCAGATTGTGTGGTACTGTTAAATGTAGTAGTTTTGAGTCTATACAAAATATTTTAGTTGTCATCACTTATATATCACCTGAAGGGTCTAAAATATATAACAATATGAATGAAAAGAATGGTATTATATTAATCAATCGAAATATTGAATATTTAAAGTACAACTATCCAGACTGTTATCTGTTTCTTGCTGGCGATTTTAATGCCCCTGCAAACATATTTTTGAATTATATTCCAAATGATAGACTAAATAATATTCATAATGTTGATGTTGAATACAGTTCAGATATGTTCGAATATCCGCGTAATAATAAAGATAAAAGCAGATATAATGCATTTGGAAAGTCTCTTGTTGAATTATGCTGTATACATGGTATACATATACTAAATGGTAGCCTGTTTGATGATAGTTCTGGCAACTTAACATGCATTGCAAATAATGGAAGCAGTGTAGTAGATTATCATATAGTATCATCTGAATTGTTTCCGTATTTCAGTTATTTTAATGTTGCTGCTCGCGATGACTCGGGTCATTTTCCTTTACATTCGAAACTTACTTTCACTAAGCGAAGAAAGACAACTCTAGAAATTAATGTATCAATGAAACGAAGAGTTATTTTCCTTAAACAAATTCAAATGGCAAAATAAAATTCATGATACATTTATTAGGAAATTCAGGAAAATTACTGAAAATGTACAATAATTAATTAGTGCAGATGTAAATGAAGCAATTCAAATCCTTATTAATGTATACATGGTATCAGCAAATCTTATGAAAGTAAATGCTGGAACACAAACTAAGTTTATGCATAACGAGCCCTGGTGGGACAATAACTGTTACCTTGCCAAAGTGAAAAAAATATTTCGTTTAACCAACGAGAACTTAGACTTTAAACAATACATTGAAGCCAAAGCTTACTTTAAACGCATATGCAAATTTAAAAAAGAGTATTTTAATCGAAATAAACGTCAGTTACTAGTTAATAGCAGAAACTGTCCAACTGAATTTTGGAAGGTCTTAACACGTAATAATTCTAAGATACCACATAAGGAAGTAACAAATGAAACCAATAATGAAACCTGGCGTTTATACTTTAAAGGTCTACTTTATAAAATGATCAACCGATGTCCAATTTTGTTTGAACATCTCTGTAAATCACAGTCGCATGCAAGACTTTCGGAATTTCCCTTGTAACTATATCTATATACAGCACACGTCGTACAGTTATCAAGGTTACTGCATATCGAACACTAGTCCATACAAGCATTGATACATATACGTCTGATTATTACATCTTTGATCACATTTGGCTCCCCACCAACCTGCTTCACAACCGTCAATGCACGCTCCGTTTGTTTGATTACATTGACCTTGACGTACGCAATTATCCGAGTACTGGACACAAACATTGTTGTCTACACGGACAACATCCGGGTCCAGAAGGAAACCACGTTGGGTTATTACAGCTAACACAATTTCCTCCAATTTGATTTGAACATCAGAGTTCATCACAGTCGCATGTAAGAATATCGGAATTATCAACGGAACTGTATCTATATTTAGCACATGTAGTACAGTTATCAAGGTTACTGCATATCGAACATAAATCCATACAAGCATTATTACATATCAGTCCGTAATATCCATCAACACATGCTGTGCATTGATTAGCCGATGTACATGTTTTACATGACGGTGGGCATACTCCACAGTCCCGGGAATCCGTAACTTTAAAATATCCATCAATGCATTCATTACACCTATCGGACCAGGTGCAACGTATACATCCGTCGTCACATTTAATACACGTGAATGTGTCTAAGTAAATTCCAGGAGACCAAGAAGAACATGATCTCATACCTGACTGTGTACATTCTGTACAGCCAATAGTACATTGTAAACACGATGAGCCCAACAAGTAAAACCCACTTCTACATTCAGAACATACATCGGGGATTTCATCACATTCTAAACAATTGCTATCGCTGCATTCAGAGTCACATGTCGGTCCATAATATCCCAATTTACAGTCAGTACACGCAGAGATGGAGCTACACGATGAACATTTATCTGGACATGACGTCAAACAAGTATCGTTCGTCTGAAAACAAACATATGTTCATGCAGTTCCGATGCATTCCTGTTCACATGTATCAACGTAATATCCAGCTTTTCATCCCGATGAACAACTTCTATCAAAATTGCATTCGTTTGTTTTACAGTTTGCTGGACATTTGTTTGTACAACTGAGACCGTAAAAACCTATTTGACAGCCATCTCTGCATGTTTCACCCTGAGAGCAAATGTTGTTTAAACAATTAAGTGGACATAAATACTAGAACTCAGGTCCATACGATCCGACATGGTATTCCTAACAGTAACCGGTTAAACTAATACATCTGTTTGTTTAACATCCATTCGAACAAGTTACCGAGCAAACTGATCCCCAATAACCATCTACACAAGAACTGTACTGTATTCCTAATGAACATTTAACACATTTACCTAAACATCCTTTACATTGTCCATTGTCACTATAATATCCATCTTTACAAACTCTGCAGTCTGTATAACTATCACATAAATAACATTCTGCAGCACTAGCAGAACACGACCATGGGTCTGTAACTAACCAGAATCCAATATTACACTGGTCACATCTAATGGTATTATAACAGTTACCACAATTTGGTTGACATGCAACACATTCACCGGCAGTAAGGTAATACCATGGACTACGTGTGTTACATGTATCACATTGGCTGACAATTCTCACACGAACCTTGGACTGAAACAGAGAAACGAACACATTTGTAAATTATTGTATGTAGAAGTGTGTTTTTCAAGAAATTAAATCAAGGTAGTATATTCTTCATATGTCACATAGAAATATCTTACAACATTTATTTGCGTAACGACTAGAAAATATTTGAAAACATTGTGGCAAAATAAGAAAATGCATTTCTTGCTATTCTGTTTTTCAGCTCCAGTGGGACCTGTGTATACAGACCATCTATAGTGAGACAACATTCTGGTCTTTGTTTACAGGTAGTCTTTATTTCCAGGGTCATCTATACAGGAAAACATAACATGTGGTTTCTATACACACAGAAATGCTATTCCAAGGTTGTCTTCATTCTCGGTACCCAGTCTATTCATAAAATATATGATACCCTGGACAAATTGGCTGTAAAAATCTCGTACTCATGAATAAATTATGAGGTGAAATGCAGTCACGAATACTACAGTATAGTTACGGAGGAAATCGTGGTGCATGCTTTACGAAGTTTCGCATGCCAATTTGCCTAGGGTATCATATATTTTAAGAATAGTCTGGTACCGAGGATGGGTTGTCTTAAGCAAAGGTTCAACTGTATATTCTAAAATTGAAAAAAAAATAAAAAATTAACTGTCTTCTTTCCACGTTTTCAGCTCCAAATCATCATTTAGAAGTTTTCTATCTTTATGCCCAGATGTGTTCAAAGACAACTACTGCATATTTGTTGTACATTTATATTGGAGAGGGTTAAACATGACAATGTTTTATCATGTTATGCAATATTCAGACATAGATAATACTAGTTCAATCATTGCTGTACAATCGTAGGAATCAGGTGTTTTAGTTATTATAACTTTACATGCACTCTGTTTGACCCCTTTTTTCCACATACAACAAATCTGTAGCAGATGACTTTGAAAATGTCTATTAAAAAATATGAAAAATCTCTATGATTGTAGAAATAATTTCTGAAAAAAGTTGAAAACATTGTGGCAATAGAACAACTTCTTCTTTTGTCACGATGTTTTCAAAAGACGTCTGCTGCAGAAGCGTCAAAATGCGTATATATGTGGGAAAGGGTTAGGCAGAGTTCTGCACAACCACTACACCAACGATAGTTCCCGTATTAGAAGGTTCTTGTCCAGAGGGTAGAGCTGGAAATGAATAAAGTATACATTGAAGCCCTTGCCTTCATTATTTCAATTATTTAAGTTTTAATAATTGTATTATTTCATTTGCGGTGTATGTCAAATCAATCAACAGTTTTGAATAAAAAAGAAACAAATATAAAGTAATACATAGATCCGATATGCAAAATAGATGCAGTAGTTTAGACTACACAACATCGATATGCTCACTCCATTACACTCGTTGCCGAATGCAGATTCTGCATCACAAATAAAAGCCATGTAATGCACAAGGCTAGCAAAAAGTATTCGTGTAACGGCTAGGAAAGATTACTATTTGGTTTGTCGTTTCTTGCATATTGTGTATATCATGGAATTAACTCAAAGGAGAATATTCTTCACATGGCATATATACCTATTGTAAAACATTTATTTGCGTAAAGACTAGAAAAGGTAACATGTTTGTTTGTCGTTTCTGGCACACCATGCTTGTGTAGGCAGTTACAATTTAAAACAGTGCAGTACTACGATTTATATTCATGCAGTAAATTTGTACATGTATATATATATTCCTACTTATCTATCATTGAACATCGAAAGTACCAATTTGTTAAATATGAAAAACTTTACAATGTTTACCTATCGCAGTAAGGATACAAATTATTCCTGTGAAATAACAACCCGCCATCATGCTGTTGCAAGTATCGTGAGGTACAGGCAAACTGAAATTAAAGAAAATACATAATGCTATGGATGCATTATTTCTTTCGAATGTAAATAAAAACTAGAAATTTCAAAGGAAATCATTTGATGTAAACGTTTTTGTGGTTCTCTATGATAGATTTTCACGAAGTGGAAGTAAGACATATGAAACAATGATACATACAGCACTATTTAAGAAAAGTAATGTGTTATAAGATCAGTGTTTTTCTATTGAAACATTTTCAATATACAGACACATTTGGACGAATCTGCAACAGACGAATCCTGAAGACATTCTGGCAAAATGGATCGTTAAACACTTTTCGAGAAAAGGTGCAGATAACATTTAAAAATAAATATTATTTATTAATTTACGTCGATTGTTGCAGAAAATAAGTGTCCCTGCACCGTTTAATTATGTGTCCATGTACCGTTCAATTAAGTGTTCCTGTACCATTCAGTTAAGTGTCCTTGCACCGTTCAGTTAAGTGTCCCTGCACCATTCACTTAGCGGCCTGCACCGTTCAGTTAAGTGTCCGTCCTTGCACCATTCAGTTAAGTGTCCCTCCACCGTTCAGTTAAGTGTCCGTCCCTGCACAATTCAGTTAAGTGTCCCTGCACAGTTCAGTTAAGTGTCCCTGTACCGTTCAGTTAAATATCTCTGAGTCGTTCAGTGCAAATCTATAATCGTTTTTACATTAACAGATGTCCACAGATGTTCATATACAGAGGGGTAAATAACGTTAACCAAAAGCATTTATTAAGCAATGTCTACTTTATTTTGAAACCGGAAGTTTTCATAACTTTACTATTACACCTTTTAAATGTTTGCTTACCTTTAACTATTATAAGACCAACATGTTTAAGGACCGAAATGTACGGAGCCCCTAAAGTGACATTCAACATATTTTTTAGTATGCACATACGCGTTTTTATTACCTTTAAACGAAATACTCAGTTTTATTTAAACCCTTAACAATATAGTAATCTTGATTGTTTTAGAGAAAGGAACGAATATCTCAATTATTTCAGATCCAGGCAGGAGGGATCTCAATTGTTTTAGATCTAGGTAGGATGGATCACGATTGTTTCAGATTTTGGCAGAAGGGACCGCAATTGTCTCAGATCCAAGCTTGGTGGATCACAATTGTTTCAGATCCAGGCAGGAGAGATCAATTTGTTTCAGATACAGGACACAATTGTTTCAGATTAAGGCAGGAGTTATCACAATTGTTTCAGATCTAGACAGGAGGGATAACAATTGTTTCAGATGTAGGTAGGATGAATCACAATTGTTTCAGATCCAGGTGTGAGGGATCACAATTGTTTCAGATTCAGGCAGGAGGGATCACAATTGTTTGATATCTATGCAGTAGGGATAACAATTGTTTCAGATTCAGACTGGAGGTATCACAATTGTTTGAGATATATGCAGTAGGGATCTCGATTGTTTCAGATATAGACAGGAGGTATCATGATTGTTTCAGATCTAGGTAGAAGGGATCACAATTGTTCAGATCCAGGCAGAAGGTATCATAATTGTTTTAGATTTAGGCAGGACGTATCAGAATTGTTTCAGATCCATGCTGGAGGGATTACGATTGTTCCAGATATAGGTTGGAGGTATCACAATTGTTTCAGATCCAGGCAGGAGGGACAATTGTTTCAGATAAAGACAAGAGTGATCATTATTGTTTCAGATCAGACAAGAGTGCTCACAATTGTTTCAGAGTAAGGCAGGAGTGATCATAATTGTTTTAGATTCAGGCTGGACGGATCATAATTGTTTTAGATTCAGGCTGGATGGATCACAATTGTTTTAGATCTAGGAAGGAGAGATTACAATTGTTTAAGATCTAGGCAGGAGGGATCACAACTGTTTAAGATCTAGGCGATAGGGATCACAATTGTTTCAGATCCAGACAGAAGGGATCACAATTGATTCAGATCTAGACAGGATGAATAACAATTTATTCATATCAAGGCTTGACGGATATAGGTTTGAGGGATCATAATTGTTTCAGATATAGGCAGGAGAGATCACAATTGTTTCAGATCAAGACAAGAGAAATCACAATTGTTTCAGATCAGACCAGAGTGATCACAAATGTTTCAGATTTAGGCAGGAGTGATCATTATTGTTTTAGATTCAGGCTGTATGGATCACAATTGTTTTAGATCTAGGCAGGAGGGATCACAATCAATTAAGATTCAGGCATAACGGATCACAATTGTTTTAGATCCAGGCATGATGGATAACACTTGATTCAGATCTAGACAGGATGGATAACAATTGATTCAGATCCAGGCTTGACGGATAACAATTGTTTCAGATCCAGGCGTGACGGATCACAATCATTTCAGATACAGGCAAAACGGAACACAATTGTTTCAGATCTAGGCAGGAGGGATCACAATTGTTTCAGATATAAGCAGGAGGGATCACAATTGTTTCAGATCTAAGCAGGATAGTTCACTATTTTTGCATATTTTGGAGAGTACTCGGATTTTTTTTCTTTTAAATGATTTTTGTGGCGATCGGTTTGATAATCGCCACAATGACAACAGAAACAACAAAAAGGAAAAAAATTACATAGTCAGTTTTGAAAAGCCCGTTGAAAACCAATTTACCTACATCCATTAAACGGCCAAACATATAGTTCCATTAGTGAGTGATGCAGAGACACGATTGATAATAATCATGTCAGTGCTACTTCGGTACCGGATTGATACTAAGATTTGAGATTTATTGAGATAATATCTACATAGAGTTAAAGTATTTAAACATTATCTTTCTTTATGTTTGGGCAGATAATAAATATCATTGCGCGTTCTACCAACTCTCAACTCAATTTCTGGAAATTTCAAAAGTCTCTATAAATAGCCTTAGTCTTGTAATCGATTGTTCTTAAATCTCAACATTACAAGAGAAAGTTGATGCGTCGCCGGAAATCCATACTGCAGTTATGCATAACACTAACCTTATAGTAGTTGAATAAACAGTTATCAACTGAGGGGCATATTGGAACATCAGGGGTGGGGTCAAGTGAAAATGTATCATAACTTGCATTGTTTCGTCAACGAAGTGAATGATAATTGAAGCCTTTCATTTTTTATGATCAATCTACATTCCAAAGTAGGTTGACCATACACACAACCAACTAATTATTGATCATAAACAGAAATGGAAATGAGTAATCTTGCCAAACATTAGTCTTAGTATGTATACAGTGCTTTCATCAAGGAATAATTATAAGATTTGTGAATTCCACATACACTTTTCAAGATGTTTGTCAGAATATTTGAATTTTATTATTTTTCAATAAAACCACAAAACAGACAATTTAGGATTTGCATGCAATAGCACGTCATTTTACCTTTCCCCTATTAAAGTCAACAGTGGACACCTTTGCAGCAATCTACTTTTAAAACAATGAGATAAGGGTTAAATCGCTGAAGACATGAGTTTTCTCTTTTTCTCAAAACGATATTAGCTTGGTATCCTAATTATATCATACTTTAACAAATGTTGAAATGTAGTCCAATATTTATAAATTAGATCACCTTCGAAATATAATATCAACTAAACAGTTAAATCTCATTGAAATTGTTGTATAATTTAAACTTAATTTCGAACATAAACTGAGCCCTACAACATGTTCATTTATTGTAATTCTTTCTTTCCTTTTTTATAATGAAAATAACAAACCACTCATGTTTTAAAATTATATTATGATGAGCGCCCTTGTGTCAATGATGCATAACAATATGCAGATCGGAAGCAATATGCCTTTAGGGAATTAAATGACACATTTAAAATTGTCAAGAACGAAATAATTTTGTACGAAAGACCCGATTATTTCTTATTCGCAGAGGTGTCGTTCTTGAAACTGTCTTTATAGGCAGAGAGTGTTCGTTCAAAGTATTTAAAATATTAAAACCAGTTTTATCTCGGTTTGTTCTTTTCTTCATTTGTTTCGAACCAAATAAACATTTTAAATCACCTATGATTTACTATTTGTAAGCGAGTGTAAAGAACGGCTCTCTGCAAAGGAGATTGATCTACGCAGTTGGTATTCGCGAGTCACGCGATCAACAGTTTTAGCTTAGAAACAGTTCATATCTTAGATATACATGGATAAACATTATAAAATGCCTTCTTCACAAATCAAGACATCTCTTTGAACATGAAAATAACATTCAGTAAATTAAAATTGGCATTAAAAGGAGAATATTCGACGTCATTTTCAGTCTGCTGCAAGCAGGTGCGCGTATGTAAACAAATTAGACTGTGCGACGTAAAGTTATCGCCTTTTGATTACATGTAGTATATAGTGTAAAATAAAATATATCAGTCTAGCTAATAGGGACTGTTTTGTCTTCGTAAATAAGACAAAAAAACTTAAATGCGAGTCAAAAAAAAGAAACTGAAAATACCTAAAACATCGGAATATTTATTTCATTTTAGATGTGTCATTACTTAGTGTTTTTAAACAAACACAATTGTAATATGTTCAAGACATCTAAATGGGTTTCTTTCTAATAATAATCCCCCCTCCCATGTCATTTCCGAAAGCCTATTAAAAATAGAAGTCGCGGGCTTCTGCCCGGCGACTAATAAACGCTTTATTTTGTAGCTGTTGCAATATACGAAAGCGTCTAGATGGTGACCCTGGTTTACAATGGTTTAAATGACACGATGTCAGTGTACACAAGTTATACACGTTCCAGTGCATCCATCTATGTATGTTCTAGAGTCAATAAGCAATCAATGCTGAAAGTGTAGCCTAATTTAGTAGGAGATCGAGCATGATCATAGTATCAACTGAACAGTTTGGCAAATAGAGAAATTGTGCTTTATGAGCATTTTTGTGTTTGTTTTTACTCTCAAATTGTTCAAAGCAGTTTAACTTTTCTATGGAGAAAACCCTCAATGTGAAGGAACTACATTGAACAGACCTGTTCCATATCGGACATCATTGAAACATTCTGGCAAACTAACATTATTCTGCTGTCTAAAGATGCAGCTTTTCTCAAATTTACCCGCACCAGAGTGCACTATTATTGAAAATCGTAAGGCCTAACCCGAGATACTGCTTGTTGCTTTGCAGGATTGTCTATACTATCGCCACTACAGTGCCATTGGCGCTTTGATTACTTATCATCCTTATCGCGTTTCTATCAATGTCGGTATATTTTTATATCTGTGGCCTAGACATTTTATGAAACCTGAATATTTGTAAAAATAGGATTAAGAACGTGTGTCCCATGCATTGTCCCTTTTATAACACATATCAACATAATTATATCTGTATATATCATTGGAGTATAACGAATACCATTTACATATTTTCTTGTGTTATTTAGATATATGAGATATATTTATACATGTATATGAATTGTTAAAACCGTTCCTAGGCTAGGTACAGTTAACATAAAAGTTAAGTGTCGCTGCACCATTCAGTTAAGTGTTCCTGCACCGTTCAGTTAAGTGTCCCTGTACCTTTCAGGTAAGTGTCCCTTAACCGTCCAGTTAAGTGTCCCTGAAACTTTCAGTTAAATGTCCATGCATCGTTCAGTTAAGTGTCCCTGCACCGTTCAGATAAGGGTCCCTGCATCGTTCAGCTACGTGTCCCTGCAACATTCAGTTAAGGATGTACTGACCTGAAAAGTGGATGTTTTATAATATTTAACTTTTGTTGTAGCATTTTTTTTTTTAAAGTTGGATCTATGTTTAATAAAAAAAACCACACAAAAATGGTATGTTAGTGGGCTTTATTTTTTGCTAGATCCATTTATGGAAGCCTTATGATATGCTTTTCTTTTGCTATTTCAGCACATGAAAAAAAAAAACCAGTTTTCATGCAAATTACCATTATTTGAAAGATGATATGCTAATGAGAACCTATATCTGTCAGGTGTAAGAATAGACAAGTTCAAAACTTTGAAATAATGAAAAAACACATTTACAATATTTAACTTTGTCTGAAACTTCTTCAGATTATTGCAATAACTATTTTGTATCAATATTTAAAAAGAAAAGTATATGTCACTGAGCAAAACATTTCATTTTTTCTTGTCTGAATGTCTTAAAAATGTTAAAATATGATTATATATTTATTTATTTTTCAAACATATCTTCAATTGTCATTAACGTTTTCCAATAATTTCTACTTATTTTCAAAAGCATATGATACTAAAGAAGTTCTAGTTTTAAATTTATATATGTTATTTTTATCCAGCTATATTATATAATCAAACAAGGAGTCTGGACAGCGCTTGGAAGGCCCACGAACAAATTCAGCTCTTTATCTCAAACAAATTTAATCCACTATGTTTTAAATTTCGAAGCAATATAAAAGGCATAATGACTAAACATGTTTTAAATGACAACATAATAAGAACATTTAATAACAATGTTACAATTTTTTAAATAGTCACTTCTCAGCTCAGTACATCATTGAGTGTCTCTGCAACGTCCAGTTAAGTGTCCCTGCATCGTTCAGTTTTGTGTTCCTGCACAATTCAGTTAAGTGTCCCTGTACCGTTCAGTTAAGTTTCCCTGTACAGTTCAGTTATGTGTCACTGTACCGTTCAGTTAAGTGTTGGTGCAACGTTCAGTTTGTAAAGACGTAATCAACAATCTTTCTCTGTGACACGGTTAGCTTTCTCTTACTGCACTGTACACTTTGACAGGCGTAATTAATCTGTTTATAGGGTTTGATATCTGACCAATAGTTAATGGACTAACTTCCCTAAGGCAGTTGGGAGGTTGGTATAAGTATAGGACTGATTTCAATGCAAATCAGTCACTCTGGTGACCGTGAGCTGAGGAGACATGTTCTTATGAGAGCAACAGTCTGCGTTTTTTGGGACATGTACATCTCGTAATAAACAAGTTAAAATGTATTATTGAGTTGCTACTTTGTTACAAGTTAAGTGTCCCTGCAACGTTCAGTTTAGTGTTCCTTCACCGTTCAATTAAGTGTCCCTGTACCGTTCAGTTACGTGTCCCTGAATTGTACAGTTACGTTTTCCTACACCGTTTAGTTACGTGTCCCTGTGCCGTTCAGTTCAGTGTCCCTGTACCGTTCAGTTAAGTGTCCCTGCACAAGTCAGTTAAGTGTCCCTGCATCGTTTAGTTAAGTCTCACTGCACTATTCAGTTAAGTGTCGCTGCACCGTTCAGTTAAGTGTCCCTGCAACGTTCAGTAAAGTGTCCCTGCGATGTTCAGTTAAGTGTCCTTGCAACGTTCAGTTAAGTGTCCCTGCACTGTTCAGTTAAGTGTACCTGCACCGGTCAATTGAATGGCCCTGTACCATTTAGAAATGTGTCCCAACACCGTTCAGTTAGTGTCCCTGCAACGTTTAGTTAAGTGTCCCTGCAACGTTCAGTTAAGTGTCCCTGCACCGTTCTTCAGTTTAGTGTCCCTGCTTCGTTCAGTTAAGTGTCCCTGCACCGGCCAATTAAGTGTCCGTGTACCATTTAGTAAAGTGTCCCTGGACCGTTCAGGTAAGTGTCCCTGCACATTCAGTTAAGTGCCCCAGCATCATTCAGTTAAGTGTTCCTGCATCGCTCAGTTAAGTGTCCCTGCAACGTTCAGTTAAGTGTCCCTGCAATGTTCAATTACGTGTCCCTGCAAGGTTCAGGTAAGTGTCCTTTCTTCGTTTAGTTAAGTGTCTCTGCATCGTTCAGTTAAGTGTCCCTGCATCGTTTAGTTTAGTTTCCCGGCACCATTGAGTTAAGTGTTCCTGTACCGTTCGGTTTAGTGTTCCTGCATCGTTGAATTAAGTATCCCTTCACCGTTCAGTTAAAATACCATGTACCGTTCAGTTAATTGTCCCTGCACCGTTTAGTTATGTGTTCCTACACCATTCATGTAAGTGTCCCTGTACCGTTCAGATAAGAGTCCCAGCATCGATCAGTTTCGTGCTCCTGCACCGTTCAGCTATGTGTCCCTGCACCGTTCTGTTAAGTGTCCCTGCATCGTTCAGTTTAGTCTCCCAGCACCCTTCAGTTAAGTGTCCCTGGACCGTTCAGAAAAGTGTCCGTGCTCCGTTCAGTTTCGTGTTCCTGCACCGTGTAGTTAAGTGTCGCTGCACCTTTCAGTTAAGTGTCCCTGCATCGTTCAGTTTAGTGTCCGTATACCGCTCAGTTCCCTGTTCCTGCTCCGTTCAGTTAAGTTTCATTTAAGTGTCTCTACACCGTTCGGATAAGAGTCCCTGCATCGATCAGTTTCGTGCCCCTGCACCATTCAGTTAAGTGTTCTTGCACCGTTCAGTTAAGTGTTCTTGCACCGTTCAGTTAAGTGTCACTGCACCGTTCAGTTAAGTGTCCCTGCACCCTTCAATTAAGTGTCCCTGAAACGTTAAGTTAAGTGTCTCTGCATCGTTCAATTAAGTGTCCCTGCTCAGTTCAGTAAAGTGTCCCTGAAAGTTTCAGTTAAGTGTCCCTGCACCGTTCAGTTAAATGTCCCTGGACCGTTCAGATAAGTGTACGTGCATCGTTCAGTTTCGTGTTCCTGCACCGTGTAGTTAAGTGTCCCTGCACCTTTCAGTTAGATTTCCCTACATCGTTCAGTTTAGCGCCGTATACCGTTCAATTCCTGGTTCCTGCACCGTTAAGTTAGATTTCCTTTAAGTGTGCCTGCACCGTTCCGATAAGAGTCCCTGCATCGATCAGTTTCGTGCTCCTGCACCGTTCAAATAAGTGTCCCTGCACCGTTCAGCTAAGTGTCCCTGCACCGTTCAGTTAACATTCTCTGCACCGTTCAGTTAAGTATCCCTGCGCCGTTCAGTTATGTGTCCCTGCATCGTTCAATTAAGCTTCCCTGCTTCGTTCAGTAAAGTGTCCCTTAAAGCTTCAGTTAAGTGTCCCTGAAAGTTTCAGTTAAGTTTACCCTCACTGTTCAGTTAAGTGTCCCTGATTCGTTAAGTTAAGTGTACCTACTACGTTCAGTTAAGAGTCCTTGCAACGGTCAGTTAAGTGTCCCTGCACCGTACAACACAATATCTCTCTTATTGTCAAATCCTTTGATGTGTGTACCCAAATAGAGACTCAGTCTGAGTACCCACTTCATAGGATTAGAGGGTAAATAAGGAGTCTAGAACATGAAAACGTCCCTGATGTAGAACCCTGCTTTAATTGTGAACGGTTATCCTTATATTGAAGTTTAAACAATAAGGATCCTTTTTGAAAACATGATAAACAAATTGTAGTAGATAAGTTTACTTACGTGTATTATTACTGTGGGTGTTGAATATATATATGCCTCTGAGTAAATACCGTATATTCAGTCAAATTAAACTAAAAGTATTTATTCTAGAATGTCTATTTTGTTTTATGTAACACAATTTTGTACACGGAAGTTTTCACAACTTTACTTTTACACCTGTTAAATATTTACTTACCTTTACCTATTTTCAGAACAACATATTTAAGGACCGAAATGTAACATTTATATAGCACATTGTAATTTCAGAGATTAGCTTTTCTTTGAATGTCAAATACATCACTGTCATGCACAATGGATTACTGACCTGTTCTCGTTAATTAAGATATACATATAACTGGGCAAATGCGTAAATTTTGCGCTCAACTTGAAAAAGGGTATTCACACAATTGAGTTTAACCCATTGCGTCTAACATTAGACTGGTCTGACAGCTTTTTAATATAATGGAATCTGAATCGGATTTCATAAAGACTTTAAAAAGGGAATGTGTTGCTTCCCAAGCTAGTAGGATAAGCAAAACGACTTGTACATTGCCTAGAAAACGCCTTGATATAATTGAAATTATGTAGAAAACGGTGCAAAATATCTTCAAATAATTTTATATGTATCTTTCATAGCGGACATTTAGAAACGTCATGGTAAAAGGAGTCAATATCGTATCATGCAATTTCTCTCGTTCATAGTCGCTTTTCGACAATGATGACAATGTCTTATTTTATAATACAATTGAGGTCACAATACACTAAATAAATTCCTTCTTTGTTTCCATGTAAATCGACCAACTTCAGTCATCAATTGTCACACTTTTTAAGCATTTCCCATAAAGAACACCATATATCATTGGAAAGAGTTACCTCTTAGCTTTAAAACAATCCAAAGAAAATGTGGGGTCATGCATTATGCAAGAAAGAACTCACCTGGCGAAAATGGTTACCGTCATTTTCGACAAAAAAGGTCCCGGACAAACCGGTGTTTAGCATTCTCTACTTTCACTTTAAGACAAGGTCAAAAAAATAAAAGTGATCAAATCAATCATTTTCAGTGCATCCTATACACATTCACAATGCATTTAAACTCCTTGTCATATATTCAATACATACTGATGATGGTATACACTAATTTCTACACAAACAAAGGTTTATTTAGGGACTTCTGTAGTGTAGATCAAAGGGTCCGCGGATGTATTTAGCGTAATTTGACCTTGATACATATATTCTTTTTTTTTCAAACCGATTGTGTAGTTGTAAAGCGACGACCTCGGGTTTCGGATATTGCGGGTACAATCCCTGGACGGGTCATACCAAAGCATTTAAAAATGATAGTACTGGCTTTCTCTCCCTGCCGCCCAGGATTGAAGGATAAGCATAACGACAGAGCCGTTGCGCTCAGGGTAAATGGTCCAGTACTACTGAAAACGTACCAAAAGATCGTCATGTGATATAACTAAACAATTGTTGAAATTGGCTTACAATTTCCTTTTTCAAATGGCTTAATTTGGCAGAATATATATAAATCTGTTATTGCGAAATGGGTATTAAGTTATGAAAGCTGCTCTGAGAAAGTCATTCACGGGATTGTGGATACCCTTGCCTCGTCCATACAGTCTGATCCCGATCTCAACTAAGTGAATAAAGCGAAGCGTCCAGGAATCCACAGACATACAGTTTCCATTTAGATAAGAATATATGTTCTAAGTGGCTCAAATTGACACGTTTGAATGCAGTGTAAAATAAAAATAATTATAAATACCTGCTGTACTTTTATTACATGTTTCACGATCTCAAAAGTCTTTGAATTTTCTTGAATTTTGTCATGCGAATGAAAAACGTGTCATTCAGCTTCTTGCGGATAAAGACCGATATAATACTCCTGTGGAGGATGAATATCGTTTTACTGGTCTGGAACTAAATTCCTTGGATATAACATCAGAGGACTAGATAAGAGGGAGTGAAAAGGTCTTTTCCCACAATGTTTCTCTTATTACTCAATAAAATCCTATTTTGTGGGTACTCTAAAGGATCGTCTCACTGAGACGCTTCTTTTGAATTCGTTTGAGTATCCACAACAAAGGGTTTGAATGTCAAAAAAGGATTTTAGAACATATAAAATGCCTGTTATTTAGAGCTCTGTTACATGTTAACATTATCCAACAGTGCACCTGTATATCAATCGTCTAGGTAACTGGTTGCTAGTAGAATTTACATAATGTTTGTGTAACAATAAAGGTAAGAAAGCCTCAAATGACAAATAATTAAACGGATCTAATTTTTCAGGACACAATGACTTTGATCATCGCTAATCGCAACATCCTGAGTGCCAGGAAATTATAAATGAGCCGAATTACGAGAAAATCAACATTGTGGACTCTGCGTAAAGTATAGACCCTGATCAGCCTAAAATGCCGCGCAGTCTAACCTGGATAGACACTCTTTGGATTTTTTTCTTTCAGGAAGTATTACTCTATACCTCTATACCTCTATCCCCCTGAGACGGAATGTGTCGGCCCGGATTAGCCTGCGCGGGCTACGCAGGCGGATCTGGATCGTTACATTACGCAAAGTCCATAATGTTGGTTTTCTCGCGGAACGGCTCAAATAGTTTATTGTTATAGTGACACACACACATATATATATTAATACAGAGATCAACGTTTGGCAATAATAATGTATGGAATTATGGGTTAAATTGCCCGATGATTTAAATTTTGAATTGAAAAGCAAAAGGATGTTTTACACAAAGAAACTGTTCTTAAGTATATGTTTTTTCTAATTATTTACAAAGTATGATATCAAATAAAATCACAAAAGTAAATATAAGGTCAATTAAGTAGTTATTATCAACAATAAACAAATAATTCTATACCACCCAAATTAATGTTTTTCGGCTAAATCTGCCAAGTTTTATGCTTTCACGCAATACATAGGTTTTCGCAAGGGAAGAATAAGACATATTGGTTTTACTGTGTCAAATGTTCATAGAGATGATCAAACTTTAGATTTATGCACTATTTTCAGACATTTTAGGCAACCAGTATCATCATTTTCAACTAGTTTGACTGTATCCAAACATGTTTGCAGACTACACAAAATTGACCTGTCATTTCCGTGGACTCTGAAGCTCCTTTCGACACTTTCTTTGCCCTCAGACATCTAGGTTTTGTGTAAATGTACAGAGAAAAACATCACATATTTGGTTTGACTGTGGCAAATGTTCATAGAGATGATCAAACTTTAGATTTATGCACTGTTTTCAGACATTTTAGGCAACCAGTATCATCATTTTCAACTAGACTCTGAAGCTCCTTTAGACACTTTCTTTGCCGTCAGAGATCTAGTTTTTGTGTAAATTTACAGAGAAGGATATAAAATGAAAGCAAAATAGCAAACATTAGGACAATTAGACAATTATTTTCAAAGAAATTTTAAATTTCCTCTACAACCCAAACCTAGGTTTCGCGACTTGAGTCCGGCAAGTTTTCTCCGATCGCGCATCATACAAGTCTCCAAGACAAAAAAAAACATAAACACATAACATGTTTAGGTATTACCGTGCCCCATGTTTTAATAAATGACTAAACTTTAAGGTTTTGCCTGTTTAAGGCCATTAACCAATCAAAGAAAATTTTAAATAGCTTGAAAAAAATCATTTTTTGTTGAAAAATGTCAAAATGGCTATTACCTAACGGCTGGAAACCTCCATGAGCCTAAATTACACTCCAGCCACCCACTTTCCTCATTTTTAAATCAATTTGACTGAATCACACCCCGTTAAGTACCATATAATGCTTCAATATGTGCAGCTGACACAAAATTGACTTCCGATATATTCCACTCAAAATCTATTTAGGTTACAATACACCACAAAAAAATCCTTCTTTGTTTCCATGTAAATCGACCAGTTTCAGTCCTCAAGTGTAACACTTTCTAAGCGTTTCTCATGTAGAACACCATATATCATGGACAAGAGTTACATCTTAGCTTTAAAACAATCCAAAGAAAATGTGGGGTCATGAATTATGCAAAAAGAACTCACCAGGCGAAAATGGTAATCGTCATTTTGGACCAAATCGGAACCGAACAAAACCGGTGTGTAGCATTCTCTACTTTCACTTTCAAACCAGATCAAACTACTAAAAGTGATAAAATCAATCATTTCCAGTGCATCCTACACACATTCACAATTAAACTCAATGTCATATATTCAATACACTTTGGTGATGGTATACCTCATTTCTACGCAAACAAAGTTTTTTTAGGGACTATAGTACTGTAGATCAGCAAGTCAGCGGATGTATTTAGCGTAATTTGACCTTTAACAGCCTAGCTATGATTATGTATGTGGAGGTACATAGTATAATGTGTGTCAACAAATACGGTGTGGTAAATCTATTTAACAGATATTCAGTCGTGTCTGTATTTCTTGCAATTAAGATAAATTAGCCCTTACACACATACAGAAATCTTTGAAAACATTATAGGAAATGAATGGATAGAATTCAGGAAACATTAAAAAAAAACGGTCTAAATGCGTATAACATTGCTCAATGCAATTGTCTCTTATAAAGACAAAACTATGCGTCGTATATATGTACACATACATATTCCAGCAGTTCTATAATTGCACTATAAGACCATCCGCGAAAATAAAAATACTTCAAATCTGCACAATTTGTACATTGAATTTTCAATAAAAAGAGACATAAAAATGACGTTAAGCCGAAACTTTAAGCAAAATGTGTAATTTAAAAAACAAGTGTTTGTGTGATTGTATTCTTTTTATTATTTAACAGAAACTCATATGTATACAAACAGCATGTGTAAGCTAAAAGAAGGTAAATATTAGTATTTGTTTTCAATTATTGTTAAGTTAAACTGTCTGAACTAAAGTTTTAACATTTATCACAACGACTTCTGTAATTTAAATCCTCAAACTAATAATGATGCTAACGAGAACAATCAATCCAAATCAGAAGTCAGCCATTGTTGTTTAAAATAAACTTGCCGACAGAATTTGTCTGTAATCACAGTAGATGATCAAATGTCTTCCTTTATTATAATGACTGACTGGCTAGAAATTTGAAAATTATATAATGTTCAGTTTTTGTGAATAGTAGATGAAAATATATCCTTGCTTCTGACAGACACTTTTGTTTTCACGTTAGTGATTTATTTATGATTCATATATTCTAGTTAGTTTTCGTTAATGCCCTGTATTGAGGTAGGCACTACTATGTATTATGCTAAAATATAAATCCCTCAAAACCGTTAATAACAGAGCGAGTGCGAACATAAAGTAACGCAACGGGCTGAAATGATCGAACAGGAATTAGTTCCACATTTCAATACACAATTTATCAAGCGCTAGGTGTCAATATGAATACACCTCCAGATGTGTGTCAACCCTTTTCGTAGTCAATGACAATTTATGGTTTTTGGAAACAATGCATGTTCAGGTGAGACAGCTCCTAACGAAATCCTGACATCTACATTTGTTTGTCCTTAGACATTCAATTTTACCATATTTCCTGTTCGGCGAAAAAATGAGTTGGTTCAATGTTCAACATGGAAGAGCCGACTTTGTGAAATGTGAATACTAGTACGCTGGTTCGATTGGTACAAACCATGGCTTTAATAAGACACTTTAACATTAAGTGACATATTTCATCAGTAAACGTTAATTACACATTAACCAACGTGATATAACCCAACTACAATTGAAATCGGTTAAAAACCCCATGTCAATCCGCTGAGCAAAACTGCCTAGCTTGGTTAAACATTTACAGAGCGTTGTGGGGCCACATTTTGTAACGAAACAACAATTGTAAGAAAAAGATATGTCCTATATTCCAAAGCAAGAAAAGTTCTTTCTATTTACTAGAAACATTTATTGTACTATACGAATTAATGTTTCATAAATAAATGTTGAGTAAAGTAAAAACTGAACTGCTCGTCAAGAACTATTTACATATATTCTTCACCATCGTCGATCTATCGCACAAAACAAATTCCTTCCGCTTCCTTTTCACATAATAGTCAATGTGTCTTAATCTTTCATTATGCATATCAATCACACAATTAATAGCCATTCTCTGTAAGTACTTAAACGTTTTCGGCACGCATGGTCACTGATTTTGCTGAAACTTATTCAGAATGTTGACACCAGTGAACTATTCAGGAAAAATAATGTTAAAATATTCCATAAATTGCCTCGTTGCTATGAAAACAGTATGCAAAGTTGAGTTTCTTTTCTTAGGTATAAACGCAATATTTTCACCGTTGTGAAGGAAAATTCAGCCATCTCCAAGATAATTTCAGAAAAGACTGTTGAACCTTTAGTAAATCAAATACATGAAATAGGCTACGAGGGAACATTTCTCGTTTTGCACGAATTTAGACTTTTGTAAATATTTTCAGTTCTCATCTATAATAAAAGTTAGTTTGACCAATACTTTCTCCAATTTGCACTTCATCATTACACTCTGTGTAGCTGACTTTGTATTTCTGGATGTGTCGAAATAAAAAAATGAGGCCGATAAGCTTCTGCATCAGTGATTCATGCGGGTGTTTATTTCAGTGAAAACTGTTTTGTGTATGTTTGCGTATCGAGAAAGATTAACGTGTATATTACCCGTGTTGATGTCTATATTCTAATTGCTATAATGCCCTATCATTTCCGGGTCAATAACGTAGATAATAGATATCAAGAGTTTCGTGGAATAATCTCCCATTATAAGCGTTTCTTTCATTAAAAACACTTTATATGAATAAAGCTC
>JASEVX010000016.1:1785849-1905834 GCA_031761405.1 Serripes groenlandicus
AAAAGTATGTAATTATAAGTAAGACACTTTATACGAATACAACTCTTTAACTATTATTAAATATTTTACTCAATAGTTAAACACTTTATATGAATACAACTCTTAAATTATTAGTAAAATACTTTATATGAATAAAAGTATGTAATTATAAGTAAAACACTTAATATGAATAAAAATGTTAGTAAAACTCTATAATTATTAGTAAAATTATTTAATTATTAGTAGAACACTTAATATGAATAACACTCTTTAAATTTTAGTACTATTTGTAATTATTAGTAAAACACTTTATAAGAATAAAACTCTTTAAAGTCTTTCGTTGAAATCACTGTCTTGCATATTTTCATATTGAAGATTATCGATGTTTGTATTCTCTTTGGGGTTGTCTGTTCTCAAATGGGTGTAATATTCTAAATCTTCATAATGTGTGGGTTCTGTATAGTCTAAAAAAAATAAAAAAAGTTTATTTGTGAGATTTAATCCCTTAATTGTAGGTGTAACAGTATAAATAAATTGTTAATCCTAAAATCGGGCCATTTCTGTTATATATTGGATGTTTTACTGACCGGAAAAACAAGGAACATTCTCGCATCTCTGTTTCGCATCCCACCAAAAAGCGGGCTTCTGCTGTAACCATACCGAAACACGTACACCAGTACAGTTTTATCGACCAGTGTTTCAAAAATTGGAAATCCCCACTCCAAACAAAGTTTGGGGCCAAGCACCACAGCATGGAATATCCAGCCCCACCCCTTCTTGTTGGGGGGGGGGGGGGGGGGGGGGGGGAAGGAGGATAAGAAGAAACATTTTCAAATTCACCCCCCCCCCCCCCCCCCCCCCCCCCAAAGAAAATTAATATGAACGGGAATCTTCAAAATTTAAAATTTAAAATATGTTGACGGGCTTTCAGCCAACAAACACACCAAAATTAACATATGTTAAGATAATAACAAAATTCATATCCTCATATAAAGGAATCCAAACTTAAACGTACTGAACGCCAGCAAATAGATGTTATTGTCAGAGTTTTTAAACTGTTCAAAAGTTGTCTTAAAATATGAGAATCATAATTCTGGCATAAAATTAGAGATTGTTTTCACTTTCTAGTACCATAAACATATAAATATTGATCGTTTATGCTTCATTTTTACTGGGGTAGATATACCCAGTACGTCAAATTGTGTACATTTTCAGAACTTTTAACAGACTGTTTTTTCAACATTAACTGCCAAAATAGTTTTTAATTACTTATCACTTTATTTGTTGTCACAATTGGCAATATTTGCAGAAGTTTCAACATTTCAAAATTTTGATCTCCATCTGGAGTTCAGCACCTTTAAGCTCGACTGAGTGAAGAACATTCCTGGATACATAGCAGAATATAAATATTTTGAACCAAACACATGGACCAGCTTTTGGGTGGGTTAATGACATATTACAAAAAAATGGGATAATTAAAAAAACATAATGATAGACAGTGTAATGGATAAGAAAGGGACAACATCTTTTGAACAACAACAATTTGAAATCCCAATTTACTCTATTTAACTTATAATCAAGTGGGTGCGAACTTGAATCTTAAGGCTATTTAGATAAACATATAAATAATACGGACTTTGTGTTAACTGGAAAGTTTAAAGAAATATATTTCTATCTGGGACTCAGCTGTTGTCATGCATCCTGGGTCACAGAGCACGGAATCATGCTGAAAAACAACGGATTGTAAACCGGGGTTGATACAAATTTAACAAAAGCTTCCTGTCCATAGCTAGGGACTAAATTCCAGCTTCCAATCCCACCCCCATCCCCCCCCCCACACCTCCCAAAGTAACTTGGTGGGACCAAAAGTGTGAAAGTGCAATCAAGGAGAGAAAGAGAAGTACCTTATAAACTCTTAAAATATCTCCAAGTGAAGACAACCTGGTCAAATTAAAAGAGGTATCAGCCCATAGCAATTTTTTTTTATTTTAGATAGTAAAACTGACTGGGCTGAATTCTGTCTCAAAAGGCATACTTTGAACAATCTTGTTTGAGGCAATAGATAATACACACACAATCTAAGCTCTAAGCTTTTCGGTTTCAGAAAAGAAGGTTTTCAAAGTTTAAACACTAAAATATATAATAAACCCCCTTTGGTGGGTTCTATAAAAGGGCGCAATATGATGTGAGGACATCATGTTTGAGCAATTATTCTGGACTTAGATGACGCTTTTGATCTCGCTTGGCACTCATGTATACTATATTAATTAAAGGGCCTATTTATTGAAGAGAAAAATTATAGCTAAAATTAAGGGTCGAGTCCCGGTACATGTAGCTCAGTCAGTTGCGACGATGGCTGTCAATCTAGGGGTTGTGAGTTCGAATTCCTAACATACTATGTGGAAAAGAAGCCAGTTGCTTGGAAAGTATATTGTGTGGAATACTTGTGTGAGAAAGCTAGGAGATACATGAGTAGGCAATCTGGCAACCAGGATATGAGTGAACAATTATTGAAAAGGGCGTTAAGCCCCAAAAAAATCAATCAATACAATTTAGGGTTTACTCTTTGATACTAACATTCTGACGAGAAGTAGACCTCAGGGCGCAATACTATTTCTCCACACTTCTCAAACTTTATGAATCATTCTGTTGATTTCTCACAAAAATACGCACCAAGTGGACGTTTCTTTAAGAAATTCAAAAATTCAATTTAAGAACACTGCAAAGGCTGATCTGGGTCAATACATTATGCACAGTCAATAATAGTGGTTTTCTCGTGGAACGGATCAAATGATCATATCACCTAAAACTATGCTGATGGCAGTGATGACCCAAATTAGACAGTTACGGTCATACCACTCAAAAAGGTTACTATATAAAAAGACTCGGCGACAAGTTCTATATTTATGCTGCCGAACTAACCGAAATACATAATGCCTTTGTAACGAAAACGTTCGGTATACGTTGCATTTGATATGCAAATTTACATCACCGTTTCGAAGTGATGTAGTTTAGGGTTACATATATAAGACAAGTGGACCCCTTCAGGGTTGAGTATACTTTTCGCTGAAGGGATCTTCTGCGTCTTTAGCCGTGCACGTTACATTGGTGACAGATGTGGGATGAATACAACTGCCATACCGGAATTGCCTTGGGTTTCCCAGGCCAAGACTCGGGACGAGTCTTCTCGGAGTGGGAAGTAGTGTAACGAAAACGTTCGGTATACGTTGCATTTGATATGCGAATTTACATCACCGTGTGATCGAGTTTAGGATTACATATATAAGACAAGTGGACCCCTTCAGGGTTGAGTATACTTTTCGCTGAAGGGATCTTCTGCGTCTTTTACCGTGCACGTTACACCTTTAACTGGACAATTGTATAACAACAACACAAAGTCGCTATATTTTCTGACTCATTATCTGCCTTACAATCTTTTTAACTTAAGAAATAGCTACTCAAGGCCTGATCTCATAGAAAATATCTCCTTCCTTCAAGGTTCACTGGGTTCCAGCACATGTCCACTTACCGTGACATGAGTAAGCAGATAGGTCCGTAAAAGACTCACTGGGTTGCTCTGGCAGTGGTAATCGTCCCCTGATAATATCTGAAATATATTCATTGATTAGGAAAAACAAAAAAACAAAAGTTGATCAAAAGTCTGGCTGAAATAAAATCCAGTCAGCCCATTCCACAGCAAGGAGACAGTATTGATCAGCCACACAAGTAGTAGTCTTGCATAAAGGTGTATAAGTGTTTGACTAGACTTTTATTGGACGGCATTCTGATGCCGGGGAGTGTGGGGCAGTACAAATTTGGAGAATCATATGTATATTTTTTATAAAGACAGAAAACAGTGTAATTTGCTAATTTATATCTATGTTATTATTATATACCACAAACGACTCTTGAGCAACTTGAGCATGTATTAAATAATATTTATTCTGCTAAGGGATACCCTTAATAAATCCCAAATGTTTTATATACATTTATTGTCTAATGAAATGAATCAATGATTTGTATGAAAGCATAATTAGGTCATGTTTACTTTTCGAAGACCAATGATTTGTATGAAAGCATAATTAGGTCATTATATTGTTTACTTTTCGAAAACAGACGACCTACTATAAATTGAAGCCGGACAACCTAAATAATAAACGACGGTAGGGTGCGAACACATCTTTTGTCACTGAGCTCTTGCCGAACGTATAGACCGTTTCCCTCACTAAAATCGACTTTACGATTCTTACTATTTGAATGAATTTCTTTTTTCAAATTACACTGTTTTCATACCCTAATTAAGTTACTTTAACGGGAAAAACACAGTCAGGGCTATCCTTTTACCATTCAAGCTATACATCAACTTAATATTCCCCGTCGATTGGAAACGATGTCGAATTATATTCCTTTCTGCTAGAATAACTCATTTAGGTAATATATCAAATTTAAACAACATTTAGCTAACAGACAGAGGGCCAGCCGATCGAGATCTGATCTAGGTTGGTCTAGATATTGTTGACCGATTTTCCTTTAGTTTGTCGCACATTTTACTTTGTTTTTATCCAAACTCAATGTTTAGGATACTCTTTAGAGCACCTTTGTGTTAGTATTTTCCAAACTCATTGTTAAGGATGCACTTTAGAGCACCTTTGTGATTGTATTTCCAAACTCAATGTTTAGGATACCCTTTAGAGCACCTTATAGTGCTTGTATTGTCCGAACTCAATGTTTAGGCTACCCGTTAGAGCACCTTTCAGTTTGTATTTTCCAAACTCAATGTTAAGGATACCCTTTAGAGCACCTTTCTGTTTGTATTTTCCAAACTCATTGTTAAGGATACCCTTTAGAGCACCTTTCAGTTTGTATTTTCCAAACTCAATGTTAAGGATACCCTTTAGAGCACCTTTCAGTTTGTATTTTCCAAACTCAATGTTAAGGATACCCTTAAGAGCACCTTTCAGTTTGTATTTTCCAAACTCAATGTTAAGGATACCCTTTAGAGCACCCTTGTGTTTGCATTTTCCAAACTTAATGTTAAGGATACCCTATAGAGCACCTTTGTGTTTGTATTTCCAAACTCAATGTTTAGGATACCCTATAGAGCACCTTTGTGTTTGTATTTTCAAAACTCAATGTTTAGGATACCCTTTAGAGCACCCTTGTGTTTGTATTTTCCAAACTCAATGTTTAGGATACCCTTTAGAGCACCCTTGTGTTTGTATTTTCCAAACTCAATGTTAAGGATACCATTTAGAACACTTTTCACACTCAATGTTTAGGATACTATTAAGAGCACCTTTTTAAACCATCATGGTAAGTAGAGCATTCAGGAATGTAAATACTTTTTTTATCTACCCTTTAAATGTATTAAGGATACCCTTTAGAGGAGCACCTTTGTGTTTGTATTTTCCATACTCAATATTAAGGATACCCTTAAGAGCACCATTGTGTTTGTATTTTCAGAACTCAAAATTAAGGATATCCTTTAGAGCACCTTTGTGTTTTTATTTTCCCGACTCAATGTTTTAAGATATACTTTAGAGGACTTCTGTGTTTGTGTTTTCCAAACTCAATGTTTAGGATAACATTTAGGGCACCTTTGTGTTTGTATTTTCCAAACTCAATGTAAATGATACCTTTTAGAGCACCTTTGAGTTTGTATTTTCCAAACTCAATGTTTAGGATACCCTTTAGAGCACCTTTGTGTTTGTATTTTCCAAACTCAATGTTTAGGATACCCTTAAGAGCACCTTTGAGTTTGTATTTTCCAAACTCAATGTTTAGGATACCCTTTAGAGCACCCTTGTGTTTGTATTTTCCAAACTCAAGGTTTAGGATACCCTTTAGAGCACTTTTCACACTCAATGTTTAGGATACTATTAAGAGCACATTTTTAAACCATCATGGTAAGTAGAGCATTCAGGAATGTAAATACTTTTTTTATCTAGGTGTTTTTACCTATGTTTGAATATGTGTTTACCGGTACCAGCGATATAGAGATTAAGATAAGTTTTAACCGGTACTTGCGATATAGAGGTTAAGATATATGTTTACCTGTACTTGCGATATAAAGGTAAATATATATTTTACCGGTACTTGTGATATAGGTTAATATATATGTTTACCGGTACTTGCGATATAGAGGTTAATATACATATATATGTTCATCAGTTCGTGCGATATAGAGGTTAATATATGTGTTCACCGGTATTCGCGATATAGGTTTAGATTTGTGTTTACCGGCTCTTGCGATATAGAGGTTAAGATATGTGTTTACCGGTACTTGTGATATAGAGGTTAATATTTGTGTTTACCGGTACTTGCGATATAGAGGTTAAGATATGTGTTTACCGGTGCTTGCGATATAGAGGTTAAGATTTGTGTCTACCGGTTCTTGCGGGTCCATTCTCTCTCGTGTCCTGGCGACCGTTGGAACTTTGAGAAAGGGATGTTTTTCTTCTTCTGTAAAATAAACACGAATTAAAGAATTTATCTATCTAACGTGTCTTATTTAGTATATACAGATCCCTTAATGTGTAATCCATTTATTTCCACTTATCCTCTCACTCTATACATATATATATATATCTTTCTCTCTCTCTCTCTCTCTGTCCATTTCTCTCAATATCTACCCTATTTCATTCTCTCTTTTAGTATATAACTTCTCTCTATATTTATCTCTCTCTCTCTTAGCTTCTCAATATATACGATATGTCTTTCTTTCGCTCGATCGCATTGTCTCTGTCTCTCTCATTCTCTATCCCTCGTATATTCTACATTATATTTCCCTCTTCTAATTTCTCTCTCTCTCTCTCTCTCTCTCTCTCTCTCTGTCTCTATGTCTGTGTGTGTGTGTGTGTGTGTGTGTGTGTGTGTGTGTGTGTGTGTGTGTGTGTGTCTCTCTGTCTGTCTGTCTGTCTGTCTGTCTGTCTGTCTGTCTGTCTGTCTGTCTGTCTGTCTGTCTGTCTGTATGTCTGTCTGTCTGTCTGTCTGTCTGTCTGTCTGTCTGTCTGTCTGTCTGTCTGTCTGTCTGTCTGTCTGTCTGTCTGTCTCCCTCTCTCTCTCTCTCTCTTTCTTTCTCTCTCTCTCTCTCTCTGTCTCTCTCTCTCTGTCTCTCTCTCTCTCTCTGTCTCTCTCTCTCTCTCTCTCTCTCTCTCTCTCTCTCTCTCTCGTCTCTGTCTCTGTCTGTCTCTCTCTCTCTCTCTCTCTCTCTCTCTCTCTCTCTCTCTCTCTCTCATCCTCACACACACAAAAACACACTTACACAGACACACAGACACAGACACACCCTCTCACTAACTAACTATATTTCCCACCCCTCCCTCTCCCCCTCTATTTCAATCAGATACATGCACACAAACAAACACTCAACAATATACACACACTATCTTGTGTTACTTTATCATTTATATACAAACAACAGATGCCAATCTCGTTTAAAATCTAAAAGTAGCATTTGACTATATATTGTCACCTGTGATACAAACCTTATCATAATCACAGCCGCTGTAACAATTACAATCAACAGCACAAATCCAATACTACCACTGACAACACGCAATATAGTTTCCGAATTGGAAGGCTCTTGTATAGACGCTAAAGCTGAAAGTAAAACAAACAAGAGCTGTCGGAGGACAGCGCGCTCGACTATATGCCGCTTATTCACATAAAGCACTATTTCATTATATTGCACTTAAGTACTATTAACCCTTTCCCTCATACGGCAATTCTGCAGCAGACGACTTTGAACGTATTTTGTCAAAACATAGAAAATCTCCATAATTGAATGGATAACCTATGACAAAAAGTGGAAAACATTGTGGCAAAATATTCTAAGTAATTCAAGGGCCATTACTCTATATTTAGGATACAATGGAGTTATCTAACCTATTTGTACGATGGTCCTTAACAAATGTATGAAGTATGAAGTGATTTGAATTATGAAACTTTAGCGTTGAGCTAAACGCAAATGTTAAAACTTACCGAGTCCAAAAATAGCAAAACGTTGAAAAAAGGTTTACCAAATGTTTGACATCATACAAAACCCGTTTGATATGTTGAAGAATTATATTTGATAAATGAATGATCACAATTAGAAAGGAATGTAACCAAAAATTATGAATTTATCTAAAATTCTCAAAATCAAACAAAAATCATGTTATTTATTCCCAAAAAGTCACACTCAGCATCTTCAACATACAATGTGAAGAAAGGTATGATATGTAATTATGTTCCAAATATGAACTTTAACCACCGAAAATCAGGTTTTTTACCCCAAAAAGAAGGTCACACTCAAAAAAAAAAAAAAAATCCAACTTGCCCTAAAACTTTAACCACTGAAAATCATGTTTTTTACCCCAAAAAGAAGGTCACACTCAGAATCTTCAGCATACAATATGAAGACAGGTATTAGATGTAATTATATTCCAAATATAAAAGCCCTAGCATAAGTTATTATTGAGGAAAAAAAAAAATCCAACTCGCCCTAAAACTTTAACCACCGAAAATCAGGTTTTTTACCCCAAAAAGAAGGTCACACTCAGTACCTTTGACATTCAATGTGAAGAAAGGTATAAGATGTAACTATATTCCAAATATTAAAGCCCTAGCACAAATACTTATGAATGAAAATGCCAACTTGCTCTAAAATGTTAACCGGACGCCGACGCCGACGCCGGGGCGAGTAGTAAAGCTCTCATATTCTTCGAATAGTCGAGCTAAAAAGGTTCCCGTTGCTGCTAGTGCCTTCATTAACCGTTTCCCCACATACAACAAATCTGCAGCAGACCACTTTAAAAAAATATATAAATGCGTGAACAATCTCCATAAATGTGAGTTTAATTATAAAACAGAGTTGAAAACATTGTGGCAAAAGGAGAATTCGTCTGCTGCAGATGCGTCAAAATGCGTCTACAAGTGGGAAAGGGTTAAACAAGTTAATATTTTAATTTAATAACTATATTGAGTGTGTATACCCAACAATGTTGATCAATACTATATGCAGAGGACTAGATAAGGAGGACCTAACTTGTCTTTTCCCATCCACATCTCTCTTATGACTCCACTAAATCCTATGCTGTGGGTACTCAAAGGAATCGTCTCACTGAGTACACACAACAAAGGGTTTGAGGGTCAATTAAGGGTTTGAGGGTCAAATGAGGATTTGAGGATGTGAAATTCTCTTTTTATCTAGAGCTCTGCTATATGTGTTGCTACTTGTGTTCCCTTTAATCCTTTTTAACCTTTAAACTAAAACCACATGGACATAACCATTTCTTTTAATCAAGCTACGATGTTAGTTACTAAAACGGTTACAAACGGAATGTATATTTTAAATGAAACTAGGAAATAAAAGATTATTTACATAATTTTAGCATTGTAATTTTATACTTACTGTCGGAGCAGGTCCGGCCAGTGAAGCCGATTAAACATCCATTAGCACAGCTTCCGGTCTCCTGTTGACACCTTTTTACTCCATCCTCGTCGACACCACATCCCTCATTGCAGTCCTCGGTACAACGACTTCCGTAAAAACCAGATTTACAGACGTCACATGCCCCTGTCGTTTTATCACAATTCAGCAAACAGTTGAGACTACATTGATTTTCACAAATGTCCCCAAAATATCCGGATGTGCATTCATCGCATGCTCCTGTGATTTTGTCACAATTTGAAAATTCGTTCGTGTACACACAATTTTGGCTGCACTCACATTTGTCTCCAAAATATCCGGACTTGCATTCATCACAATTTCTGGTAGTTGTGTGACATTGTGTGACGTTGTTGTACACAATTTGAGCTACAAGCAAACTGACATCTGTCACCATAATATCCTGTATTACAGGAACGACATGACCCGTCATTTTTACCACATCTGATACACTGATCATTACATCTTTCCCCACACTTGCTTCCCCATCCACCAGAAAAACAACCGCGATGGCATGCACCATCAGTTTGATTACATTCTCCATCCGAGCAACCTTCCGAGTATGGGACACACTTACCCCTATCCATACAATTCTTTACCATACATGGACAACATGCGGATCCAAACGGAAATCACATGGAGTCCTTACAGTATCTACAGGTATCTCCATTTGTGTGCACACATTCGCGTTCATCACACTGATATATTAATCCAGTAAATCCAGGTTTACAGGAAAATCAATCGCCACCATATTGATCACAGCTGGTACACTGATCGTAAAATCTTTTATCACACTTGGATCCCCACCATCCATTTTCACAGCCGTCAATACACGCTCTATTGGTTGGATTACATTGAGATAGGCAATGCTCCGAGCACTGGACACACGCACCGTCTGTAAGATGATAACCATTACTACATGTTAAACATGTGTCACATTGGCAGGACTGGCAGTTCTCACACGAACCCTCGATTGTAACTGAAACAATATAATTTGAAATATAAACATCAATGTCGGAAATCATCCTGTAACATTTTGGTATTTGGTAAAAACGACTTAATGATGAAGACATATATAACTTACTGAATAAGAAAATCAAGTAAAAATATTAATGTTAATTTTTCGGAAATTCATATCACTTTGTTAAAAAAGAAATCACATTCAAATATTATATTGCAAATACTGGTTTACATATACTATATTATAATTTCTATATGACACTTACTGTATTACAAATGCTTTATTACAAATACTATATTATATATGTACCAGCATAAACATATTAATTACAATCGTGAACTCACCTTTAAAACATCATTTTTATAATTATGATAGCTGTTTTGATGACTTTTCCAAAGGAAGTTTGTTCAACTTAAGAGATTCATTGGACGAGTTTACCTCTTAGATTTGTAGACATTCGGACAACAATCATTTTTATTATAACATATCAACATCAATAGTAAGCGTGTAATTATTGTATGGGGAGTTTCAACTTATCATCAAATGAAGAATCTCTTTAAACCAAGAGTTGATAACCTATCAAAATGACAAACACAAAATGCCTACACACACTACACGAAGTAAGATCATCAGCAACGGGACATTACTATATCGAGGGCTTGGCGTGAAACAGTTGTAACTCAAATTGGTATTTTGTTACAAAGGTCAATCACCTCGCCATAAAGTCTTTAAAAGCGTTAAATCATTTTTCTTGGTAAACAATGGAAATTTAGGTGCAATTGCTCGTTCTGAGCAATGGCACCTAAATTTGCATTGTTTACAAAGGGTTCAAAATCAGCCCTTTTCTGATGCCACCTGGCGACTGCCTTTTTCAACCAGTGACTTTGACTGGAACACATTATGTAAGAGGTCACATTTCTGCTAAACCCTTTCCCGATTAGAGACGGTTTCTGAGGCCTTTGCAACTGACGATTTGGGAAAAGATTGTCGCCAAAAGAACAATTGCTCCTTATGAGAAAGTTATCCTTTATCACAATGTTTGATAAATAATTATACTTTGAATGAGTGAGTCAGTAGCTCATGTATAGGAATTTGGGGTCTTTCATGTTGATACCACTTATTTTGCGGGAAACGACGTCGCTCCATTGACATTAAGCCAAGATGAAGTGTTACGGAAATGACGTCACGTCCTTCTTTGGCTACGATACAGTCAACATTTAGGTTCAGGCGTAAGAAGACTAATGCTGTCGTTCTTTTGACGAACAGGAAAATATATTTCTTAGAGAGTTCCATTGATTCTTAACTTTTCGTACAAATGTTAATTCCCACATAACACAGCACTTTAATGATCTTAAATATCGATTTAAAAAAAAAATGATTTAAAAGACGACAATAACGTTCAACCGTGTTTTTCGTCACACAATTAAACATACCCAAAATGGCGGCCCCAATGGATTTTGCAAGTTTCATTTCAGAAAGCTTCATGGGTTATTGAATAATAAAAAAAAAATCTCACACCTGTTACACTTTATATTTTTTTTCGTATAAAGATATAAATCATTCGTGTTGTGTTCAATATACATGTATATGTAAAATGTCAATAAACAGAGGATTGCACAATGGAGAGTGTGAGTCGTCATACTACTAAAGAACATTCATCGTTCATTTGCAATTGAAAATCAAAGCACATACACATATATACTAGAGGATAAAACTGTAACCGACTGAATTAGCGCCTTTCGACATTGTCAATTCAATTAATAATAGTGTGCGTTAAAACACGAATCGACAAACATATCAAAATGAACGAGAAAATAATGAGTTGTTGCGAACAGAAGGTAAACGTGGTCACTGCAATGTCTATTACTATAACTAGCCTTACTTCCGAAAACCACCAAAGTGGGCGTTAATCAAAGTCAACAACAGGAATAGTCATCAGCTTGGTCAAAGCCTTTGGCTCAAAGGTGAGGGTCAAACCGTTTTGGGTTTTCATTAAAAAAAAAATGTTGTAACAATTAAATGTAGTGATTTATATCTGCATACTTAAAGGGTTTGATACGTATGCTTGTATATATAGATTGTGAAGACAAAATCAGACCCATATTTACCAATTCATTCGTATATTCATGAATGCACACTTATTTGGTAGGTGCATGTTTACGTGTTATGCTTTTTTGCAGGTTCACATAATATGCAATTTCACAACGGTATCGTGTTTGTCCATAAGCGTATGTTTCTATAGTTCCTTGTTTTCATTCCCGTCGAAAGTGTAAGCCTTTCCAATGTACGGCAAATATGCAGCAGACGACTTGAAATAAGCAATATGGAAAGCATATTTATTGGGGGGAAAGTAGAAAACACTTTTGTCTGCTGCAGAGGCATCGGAAAGAGTATGTATGCGGATAAGGGTTAAGCGTATTCAAATGAATACAGTTATCGTGAAATATAAACGAGTCGCTCCATTTGAGAAACCGACCTTGGTGAATTTGTTCAAACAGTTTGGGTCCGGATAAGCCCGCCACTCTGATTTCAATCTCCTTTGTTTGTTAGGGGTTTAACGCCGTTTTCAACAATTGTTTACTAATATCATGGCGGCCAGTTCACCTACATATGCATTTCCTAGCTTTCTCATACCAGTCCTCTACACAACATACTTTCAAAGCAACTGGCTGCTTTTCCACATAGCCTGTTAACACATTGGTGAAAGACGAATGACGCATGTCACAGTGCCTTTTGTCAAACGTCGGAAAGAATGTCGAATACGTGCATTGAGGGTTTAACATTAAACTATCAAATTTCTAACGATCTTTTGTGAAATATCTCAACCCTTCCTATTATAAAAGTCGAGTTTTTGCTATACTGCATTTACCGAAGCTTAACTCTTTCAGCGACGAATCGTTTAAAGTGAACTATTCCATGTACAAAAGCGGGCATCGCCATTTCTAATACAATAAGAGTTTCGGATTATTTTGAAAACTAAAAGGCAAACAATGCTGATTTCAGGTGAGACAGCTCGTTACGAGCTGACTCACCTGTATCTGCATTGTTTGCAAACAATTTCAATATTGCCATTGGCGCTAAAAGAGTTAAATATTCATCCCCCGGTGTACGAACATGTGTGTACATTTTGTGTATTGGTACTTATATTAATTTAGCGAAAACCTCTTTTCGAAAATACGACAAATATACTGCATCATCAAGGCAAAAACTTGGAAACTCTCTATAAATGAAAGCATGATTATTAAAAGAAATATGAAAATATTGTCGCCTGTTGCAGAAGCGTCAAAGTTAGCGTTTGTATGTCTGTGGGAAAGGGTTAAGAAGATTTAAATTTATTCTCATGAAGCATTAAATGCAAAAGGGTCACTCCATTTAAGAAATTTACAAACAGTTAAGGCCCAGATAAGCCGATGACTCTGATCACCATCTCTTCTATGTGACATACAGGCAATCGAATGTTGGTGTAGATTCTTGACAGTGGATGTGATCTCAACATTATATTACATGAAAATGATTCAAACTTTGATAGGGCTCTTGTCATTACGTGCCAAAGCCGCCGCGCCTTTTCAGACAAATCCTTACATTGAGGGGTAAAGATATCAAATGACTACCAATTTGTTGTGAAACATTTGAAAAAGTTTGACCCTTCATAAATTATAATCGACTAAATCGGTAAAAGCTCCTGTTGTCGCAGTCAAATGCCAACATTGCAAACAGTTTAATTTATGTCTAATAGACTGGTTTGCTATGAACTGATCGAACAGTTGCCTTAAAGTCCCCCTTTGCTCTGCATAGATTTATTCAGATATATTGAATATCAACCAAACATAAATGGTACATTCAATTAACAAATGATTTATGTTTTTGTGCAGGTCCTTTATAGGAATCCGCCGTGGTCGAGTGGTTAGCGTCGGGGTTTTGAAACCGGGCGTCCCGGGTTCGATACTCAGTCGGGCATGGTGCAGCATAATTCCTACGCTACTCACATTGACCTTTTCGATTATCGAATTGACCCTGTGGATGGGGGACGCTCAATACGAATGGCAGCCATAGTCTGACCTTGTATGAACCGTAAGAGCCCGGCTAAATTGGTCTGAACAGTTTGAGGCAATGCAGTTGTTGAGCTGCAGCAGGGTGGTATTTGTGGCATACCTCAATTAGTTTTACGTCGATGTTAATATACTGTGAAGGACCATTTTCTTCGTTCCTTTGCGGCGCGATAGAACCTTAGATGTTATAAAGATGCGTAATACTATAAACAAACAAACAAACAAACAAACAAAACAATCATCGGAAATAAAGAACCGACACATGCCTGCTGAATTGATAGACTTGGTCTTGACTGACAGACTCAACTTTGATCGCTCGACGAAGGAATTTGAGTGAATTGAAGGTTAGTGTATGAGCGTACTATCATGATTATAAAAGCAATGTCTTACCTAAGGCAAAACACTGAACACACAGTAAGATCATCAGGAACGGGACGGCCAATGTAAAAGTGTTATCACCTCAATAGTGTACTCGACGTAGAATATAAATGATAAGACTTGCTCTGTAAAGAAATATTGGTATGTGTTAAAAACTATCAATATACACATCCATGATAATTGATATTTTTGAACATTGTCTAAGTATAGAACAGTTAGCGAATAGTGTAGTTCCTTATCATTCTGCATGGATGTGCAGGGTGATCTGAATCTACATTGATTGCCAATGTCCTTTGGTTGCTTTTCACGAAGCGATGCTAACATTAAGATAAAAGCACTATATTATCTTTCGAATCCCGTTCAAAATTCCATTTCATATATTAAAAAAAATGTCCACACTGTTCAAATAAACAAAAATATTCTTAAGATATTGCATTTACGGGAAACAAAATACTCGAAATGTGCGACTGTGCACCGAAATCAAATTATATAAGTACAGTCAACCGGTGCCTTTCTTTTGAAAGTTTATATAAACACACTTTAATACCTTTCAAGTGTTTAAATTACACATGAACCTAAACGAAAAGGTGAATAATTTTGTGTATAAGCGAAAGTCACTTTTCGAATATACAACAAATATGCTTCATGCGTCTTTGAAAACATAAAGGCAATACTATGGAAACTTTCTAAAATTGATATCATTTAAGAGAAAAAAAGATGCAAATAGTGTCATATGTTGTTGACAGCGTCGAATAGCGTTTAGGGGTATGCAGTCTTTCCGAAATTGTAAAATTGTTCAAAGTTTTAGCCTGTCCGAAAATAAAATTGCCTGTCCAAAAAAAAAAAGAATTGCATAAATAGTTTGAAAATGAAAATAAACTGCTTTTAATGTTTGTGTATTTTTTTAAATATAATGCAACCACAACACTCGGCTGTCTCCGGAAAGCAATATGATATGATACGTCATATACATGGAAAATAATTTGTCACTCATGTTATCGATGATGAATGAACAGTGAAAGAAGATTACGATGTTCAAAGTATTCTTTTTTAAGTATAACGTTTAAAATTGAACTGGATTATTCCGGTTTTATAATTACATCAAACAAAGATGAACGCTTTTGGTCATAAAAATGTATCGGCATGAGTTTATGAGAAACTCTTTTCCGCGTAGTAGATATCCAAATAAGGAGTTGTTTACTACAGCTTCAAGAAAGCGTGCGATAAAATTCACGTGATCTGTTTGCCCGCAAAACTGTCACTTGTTGTTATTTTTAAAGAAGATAGCGATCCCATTGGATGAAGCTCTTCTTTTAACCGTCTCGCGAGATTTACAAGGCAACAAATACACACTGATCACATGGTAAATAGAGCTATAGTAAATTGAGCGAGCTATTTATAGACATGTCAACAGTACACTTCTAGGTTTAACCTTCATTTATCGATCGATGCATCAAATTCTCATGATTGTTTGACGTACAAGCATTTCAAATGTTATTTATTGCAATCGGCAAGTGATTTTCTGTCCGTGACTTTTAAAAGTTGTGTGTTTTTCCATTTAGTGATCTCAAAATATGCCGGTCATTCAGACCGGCATTTACGAAAAATATGCAGGACCTGTACACAATTTGCCTGTCATGTCCGGCGGACAGGCATATTTCGGGAAGACTGGACCGTATGTGGGAAAGGGTTTAGAACAATTCAAAATTAATAACATGCGGGGTTTTACATTAACTCTCAAATTACTAACACCTTTTGTTAAATAGTTCAAAACATTTTACCCTTCCCAATATAACAATTGGCTTTTGTTTCTTTACTGCATATAACGTAGCTGATATAAACCTCAAACATGATTCAATTTCAGCCATTTGGTCGCAGTCACATGCCAACATTTTACCCTCCCAATAATAAAAGTCGAAATTTGGTCTCTCTACTGGATATACAGTAGCTGAAACATGCCTCAAATAGTGCCAACATTGCACTCAGTTAAATATATGTAACACAGACTTACCACCAGGATTCATAGCATTCTTCATCACTGACTGAGTGATCGCGGATTGTCAAAGGGATGTGACCACTTTAAGCACGTAACTGTGAATACTGTATTACAGTACTAAACCTATACTGTAAATACTTTAATACTGAACCTGTACTGTAAATACTGTAATATCAAACACTATACTATAACTACTGTTTTACTAAACCTATACTATATATACTGTAATACCAAACTAATACTGTACATACTGTACGAGTAAGCCTGTACTATAAATACTGTTATATCAAACTCATACTGTAAATACTGTTATATCAAACCTATACTGTAAATACTGTTATGTTAAAACTATACTGTAAATACTGTAATACCAAACATGTACTGTAAGTACTGTTCTACCGAACCTATACTTTAAATACTGTTTTACCAAACAAATACTGTACATACTGTAATACAAACACTTTACTGTAAATACTGTATTAACAAAAATATACCGTATATACTGTAATAACAAACCTATACTGTAAATACTGTATTAACAAACCTATACTGCATACATTGTAATACCAACCCCAAGCTGTAAATACTGTACGATCACGCCTGTACTATAAATACTGTATTAACAAACATATACTGTACATATTGTTTTATCAAACCTATACTGTAAATAATGTATAACCAAACCTATTCTGTAAATACTATTTTACCAATCTTATATTCTAAATATTGTATTACCAAACTCGTTCCTTAATCTGAATAAATTGAGATCACTCGTTACCTAATCTGGAGCTATCACGGTATATGTGAATAATGTAGTTTCGAACTACTATCTCCTAAAGCAGTGATCCGATTGAAGTGTATGCAGGCGTCCATGGACAATTATTTTCCATAATGACAATTACTTAGGCTATATATGTATGCTTATACAAGGATAGTTGATTAACTGGTTTATCGGCATTTTCAACATTCTTTTCAATCATATCACGGCGTCCAGTTCACCTACTTATGCTTTTCCTGGCTTTCTCATACCAGTACTCAACACAACATACTTTCCAAGCAACTGGCTACGTTTCCACATATACTGTTAGCCCATTAGTGAAAGACGAATGACGTTGTCAAACGTCGGAAAGAATGTTGGCCGAGCTGGGATTCGAATTATAACTCCTGGATTGTAACCCGCATCGCTACCGACTGAGTATACAGGATAAATGGGAGAAATGTATTTCATGTGTATTAGGGTAGAAGACACAATACGATGCAAGAAAGTTGTAGATAATGTATAACCCATACTATAACGACTGCTGTCTTTGTGTTATGTAATCTGTGGGTTTATTTAAAACTGTATTGTATGCCGTTTTCCACCGATTTTCAGTTACATCACGCCGTTTCCTGGGCACTATACGAATAATATCGGTCTAATATATCCTTACACCGATTAATTATTCGTTATGCTTATCCCGCAATCTACGGAAGTCATAAATACCAATTCTAAAATTCTTGACGAAATCTGATATTTTCCATAATACTAAAAAGCTGTCAGACCAGTCTATATATTAGATATATTTGGTTAAACTCAATTATGTGTTTATCCTTGTCCGATTTGAGCGCATAATTTACGCATTTTTCCCATATATGTTTTTATCTTGAGTATAACAGGACAGGATTATGTTGTGCATGAAAGTGACGTAATGGACATTCAAAGCAAACAGTATCCCTGAAATTACAATGTTTAATATAAATGTTACATTTCGGTCTATAAATATGCCGTTCCTATAATATTCAAACAACATGTGATATTAAAGTTGTGAAATCTTCCGGGTCCAAACAATGTATATAATTTAGCAAAGTAAATATTCTTTAGTAACTACTTTTGGATAAATTTAATTTAATATTATAGGTTATTGCATTTGTATGGGAACATTTTGTGTTGAAAGAGTTCCTTCGACTGAGTTGCCCACGTTTGCGAGGGCAGAACTCCGCCAAAGGAACGCGTCCCAACACAATAGTTTGCCATAATCATGCAATAACCTGCTTATTGTATAATTTGATATTGGCTATTTTAAATGTGTCGTTTTGTTTTGAATCACGTCATATATTACGCCAGAAACCACGTATGAATTTACAGTTTACACACTTGGATAATGCTATAAATAGACTGAATTGGGTATTGTGTACGTCTTCCGGTTTTCCATAGCGTGTCATGTACAAGGGATTTACCAAACATTGTTTGCTGGTCTCTAAACTAATCAACATCTGGAGCGCTCTCTAACGTTACTGTATGGAAATAGTTCCGTCCATAGCAGCACGTGAAAAATATCTGAGTGAAATATCAATGCGTGTAGTATCAACCCGTGCAAAATCGACGGATACTGCATCCTTTTTCCTAATGGAAAATAGAAGAAAAACTATCAAAGTATACTATAAAACCGTTTACTCAACCCCCCGGGGAAAACACACTTATGCTACCGACTTTATTATGATAATTTACCCTGGTTTCAAATAAGAAATTAACCGTTCACAATGCAATCATAGCAGCTCCAGATAAGGGACACATTGTATTTTCTAAAATACTTATATGACCCTCTTTCCCTTTATTGCTGATACTAAAAAGTAATGTGCAGGGACACTTATTGAACGGTGCAGGGACACTTGACTAATAGGTGCAGGACAGGGACGCTTAACAGAACGGTAAAGGAACACTTAAAGGAGCGGTGCAGGGATACTTAAATGAGCGGTGCAGGGACACCTAACTGAACGATGCAGAGGTACTTAACTGAACTGTGCGGGGACACTTCACTGAACGATGCGGGGACACTAAAATTAACGATTCAAGGACACTTAACTGAACGATTAAGGGACACTTAACTGACTGAACGGTGCAGAGACACTTAACCGAACGGTGCAGTGAACGGTACAGGGACACTTAACCTAACTGTGTGCGGACACTTAACTGAACAGTAGAGGGACACTTAACTGGACGGTACATGGACACTTAACGGAACGGTGCAAAAACACTTAAACGAACGATGCAGCGACTCTTAACTGAACGGTGCAAGGACGTTTAACTGAACGATTCAAGGACTATTAACTGAACGATACAGTGACTCTTAACTGAACGATGCAGGGAAACTTAACCGACGGTGCAGGGACGCTTAACTGAACGGTACAAGGTCACTTAACTGAACAGTGTAGGGACACTTAACTGAACGGTGGATGGACACTTAACTGAACGGTGCACGGACATTTAACTGAACCGTGCAGGGACACTTAACTGGATGGTGCAGGGACACCTAACTGAACGATGGAGTGACATTTAACTGTACGATGCAGGGACATTTAACTGAATGATACATGGACCTTTAACTGAACGATGCAGGGACACTTAACTGAACGGTGCATGCATACTTAACTGAACGGTGCAGGGACACTTAACTGAACGGTGCAGGGACACTTAACTGAAGGTTGCAGGGACTTTTAATTGAACGGTGAGGGGACACTTAACTGAACGGTGCAGGGACATTTAACTGAACAGTGCAGGGACATTTAACTGAACAGTGCAGGGACAATTACCTGCTAATATTCTGCAACACTCGACATTAATTTAACATTATACTTATATGTTAACCTATTCTCGAAACTCAGGATTTGTCTGTTGCAGATCCGTAATGCTGGTTTTGGAAAGCCTGGAAACACATTATTAGGTGAACTGGCCACCGTGATATTATTCACAAATTGTTGGAAACAGCGTTAAACCCTGAACAACCAATTAATAAATCAGCTTTCGAGGGTAAATAATCGGATAATGGGGGATATTTTAATCATATGCTCACAAACAACGCCTCTTGTGCAAATTCATATTACAATGACCTAAGTCAAAGTTCGAGGTCGCAGTGATTATAATTTGATATTATAAAACGAGTTCAATGTCAAACAGAGTTTGAGGACTTTGCCTCATATCGATCTAGGTCAAAGGTCAAAGTCACGGTGACTATTTTGTGTATGTAGGAATTGACTGAATTAATCCTTGCACTTACATTTAAGGTCAGAATTCTTAAATACATCATACACTCGTTTATTTACTTCATTCGCTGGTGTATTGTCAAGTGAGTTTAGTCAGGTTCAAGTCAACTAAGTCAAAGGTCAATGTCACAGTGCTTATAATGAATCGTTACCAAACGACACTGCGAGGGGATATGTATTGTTGGACAGACATGTTGCTGAATTCATAATAAATATATCAACTTCAGTTTAATTTATCCTCATGCAATTATCCTCCATTCTACATATTTGCATGTGAAATAAGTTTTTTTTGATTACTCATTCAACTCTCTGGTAAGTTATGTATTTTTTACCTTGATTTTCTAAAATCTATATAATTTGGGTCAGACTCAATTTCCTATTATCACATTACCTTCTGCGGTTGGTTGGTGTTTAATGCCTTTTTAAACAATTCTTCGTTTAATATCACGATTGGCAGGTCACCTATTTATGTGTAGCATGAAATTTTCACACCAGTACTCCACACAACCGTATTACTAAGCAACTGGTTATTTTATCATTGTATCTATTAGCGTATTGGTGGAAGATGAGTAACGTTTTTTTCAAATTGACATTTTGTCAAATGTCTGAAAGAACGTTGGCCATGCTGGGGTTCGAACTCATCATCCCTGGATTGGTGGAAACAGTGTTAAAAGCTCATCATTTCAGAGGCTCTTTTACCAACAGGATTATTTGTTTCCATCAATTGTAATGTCATATTTCAGAAGATAAGTTTGAAGGATTTATGAGCTTCGTTCTAGATAACCTTGGCAAAGGCTCGAAGGTATTCTATGTGAACACTGACCGTCCGGCTCTGTCAGCGTCCATTCATATTTTCCGTCCTATTGGTCCGATTTCAACTTCACAGGACTATTCCCTCGGTGGACCTCATACACAATTGATTTAAGTACCATGTGGAACTTTGGTTGTTGCTGAATCAGAAAGGCGGAAATATTTTAGAATTATCTCTTTTTATCTCTGAATCAACCTGTCTAAATCCAAAATGATGTTGAAGTGACCCCATTTGTAGATTGTTCAAGCCATATTCATTGGTTAAACAACATGGTAGCCATGTGGCGTCAGAAAATATGTAAATTTACAAAACTTTATACATTTCCATTAATATGCAAGTGTCATATTTCAATATCATAAAGTAGCACTGTTCCTTTACATAAAGGATTCAAGCCATAAAGATTGGTTGATAAGCATTGTTGACAGGTGACATCAGGAAAGGAGTAAAGTCAAATCACTGGACTAATTTTACCAGACAGGAATGTTCCTTTGTTGGTTCTCTTTCTAACTGTTCAATGCATTATAACTAAGTATTCTTTAATGATAAGGTAGTTTTGTACAGGGCCAACTATTTGCAATTCAATTCATGGATAATGTGTTAAAGTGAACTTTTATCGTATTGTTTTACCTCGACTATAGTAATGAAATGCATAATTATTACTTATAAATCATTTGCCTCACCTTGCTTAATATTTATAGTTTTTAAGTTTGAATTCATCCTTGGATATTTCAAACAGGACACGGAAACATGGCAATTACAATGGTTGTCCTAATAAGTTCGGTCTTTCGTCATAGTCTTTCATCAGACATGTCCAGGTTAGTCAGACAACTAGATCGTTCACATGGACGTTTCGGATCAGTGTATTCATAGACATGGCGAGACTTTCACTCTCACGTTGTACGATTCCGATCAAAGTGTGCTCGGAATTTGTGCAGACTTAAAAGTTGCATTTCGTGTGACGTGGTACCATTTAGGGCGATTTATTAGACGTTTAACACTTCCTTTATGTTAAAAGTTTAAGACTACGGAACATTGAGTCCAATACACATTTACACACGTTTTCGTCAGTTTTAAATTTGCAATTTGTGACTGAAGAATCTTTCCAAAGGATAGCACCGGTTTTATTTTGTTTGTATATAAAAAATAGAATTGGTGATCACAGCATTTATTCGATGATTTTCTTATAAATTTAATGACACATTCAATTTGATTACAAGGTAAAGACTGGAACATTTCGAGTGTTTTATGTTCCATGGAGGTGATTATCTCAAGGATAATGAACACTGAAGAAAGTGAAGAATTTGATCAGTTTTTAATCGGTCGAAGAGGATGTTGAACGGGATTCGAAACATTATCATTGAATGAAACCCGTATAGTAAAACTAGTGACAAGTTATGGAAACTGTAGATCTTTAGAAGAACAAATGTTTTTGAAAAATGTAAAAACAAGAGAAGAAAATAGAAGTAATGTGTTAACTTAATGTATACATCTTGAAATATTAGTTCACGTGTGTATTTAATATCTATATATAGGTACATATGGACTATGGAATGTAGTATTTACAATATAGTTTTGTATAATATTTGTGTACATAGTTTGTATACATCAAATATGTACTTCCATGTTTCCTGATTAAACATTTTTAAGTTCATAATATAATTATAAAATGTCATTGCATAAGTTGATAATAACAGAAATAACTGCCACAAATCTAAATAACAAAACAACATATATTGGCATAGATTAAAATGGATTGATATCAGAAAGAAATTCCAAGGCTGACTGATTAGTGTTGGGGATGTGGATCCGGGCGTCCTTCATTTGATCCTCAGTCACAGAAGTAATTGTTGAGTGCCCTTGGGCAGGGATATTACCCCGGTACATGTAGAGAAAAGCAACATATTCTTCCATGTATAATCATTCACAAAATTTAAAATTGATGAATATAGTAAAGTATTGATTGCAAAAACAATATGTCTGATATATACATCTTGGTTTTGGAGTAAAGTCTATAAAAATAGTTCAATTATGTCACTGTGCAATTATTGCATGGTTAAAGAACTGTAGTCTTAATACCATGAATATAACTATGATGAAGATACTAAATTTGAGACAAGGTGAATCTCATTCTGAGTCTTGTCATGCCTTTATACCCAAAAAAGTGACAATTGTAGGTGTGCATATGCTGGTTACATAAACAAAAAGAAGTCCTCGCATATGCAAAACAGCATGTTTCTCAGTGAAATAGACAAAGTAACTTCAATAGATTTAATGTATATGATATTTTGATTTGATGTATTTTCATAAAGCAAAGCAAAGTGACTGAATCAAACCAAACATACGTTCTAAGCTAGGTCATAGATGATTTTATATATATATATATATGTTAATATTATTTCCACTGTCCACACAGTGATGTATGTTACTTCAGAGTCAACATTGTAAAGCTGAGGAAAGGAATATCTCAACAACTTTATGTACAAACTTGAGTAAAAACATAGTATTAAATGTTGGTGTCAATACTATATGTAGGCTAGACTGAAAACAGTTATTTTATCTAAATATTTCAGAGTTTTTTTTAACTTTGCATAAGTGCTAGCTAGACTATACATTGGTAAATGTTTATAGCTGGAAAATATTCTTGAAAGACGGCTTTGATCGTTCATGATTGGTATGTTCCCTTGTTGTAGTTTGATATCATCATCAACTTAGACTGTAAATAAAAAAACTAAATAACAAGTGAAAGTATTTTTACAGTGACAGACACTTTAATTGTATTAGTTATGCAATATCATTACATAATTGGTGCTCCATCCAAACTAAGCTAAGCTTGTTTGTTACACAGTTAATTATACAGTTACATAAAGAAAGGGTTAAGCAGAAATGTGACCCATTACATAATTTGTTCATACGACTGGTTGAAAAAGGTAGTCGCCAAGTGGAATAAAAAAATGGCTGAAATAAAAATAAATCCCCCTATTTTATCAGTTAAACATTTACTTCTTTACCACAATCATCTTATCGCATACATAATCGGAAATACATTTTTTCCAATGCGTAATTTACATACGAAAATAAGGCTAAGTTCCTTTTTCGTGTTTGAAATGTAAAAACGAAAAACGAAAGACGGTATATAGAATCCTTTTTTGTTTTAAGGTTTTCAAACAAAAACTAGAGAAAACGAAAATGGTTTCGTTTTTCGTTTTTCTTGTGTAAGAATAAAAAAAGAAAAAAGAAATGACGGTATATACACGGACCCATTAGACTACTACGACCGAACCAAATTTTTGATTGTACGAAAGCTAAGCCGCAGCGCAGGACGACGTCGCGTCATTTCCGTAACACTCATTTTGGCGTAACGTCAAATGGAGCGACATCGTTTCCCGCAAAAAAGGTGGGATCAACATTTAAGACCACAAATTCCTATACATGAGCACTTGATTCCTCATACAAAGTTGGTATAAAATATATTCGTTGTGTAGTGTTAGTTCAGATCCGACGGTGCATGAACGGGTCAATCTTGATCCCCATACGCAACTTATACATAAAGGCCTACTCATATCCATACAGGCGTTATAAGTCCTATAAATATACAAACTAAAACAAATAAATATGAAATTGTAAAACAACTTTGCAAAGAGATAAAATAAGTATAATTATTTATCCGGCATTGTGGAAAAAGTATAACTTTCTCATAATGAGCAATTATTCCTTTGGCGACAAACGTTTCCTAAGTCGTCTGCTGCAAATGCGTCAGAAACCGTCAATATTAGGGAAAGGGTTAAGCAGAAATGTGACCCATTACATAATTTGTTCATACGACTGGTTGAAAAAGGTAGTCGCCAAGTGGAATAAAAAAATGGCTGAAATAAAAATAAATCCCCCTATTTTATCAGTTAAACATTTACTTCTTTACCACAATGCAGGTGATCGATTGAGGACCATCTTGGCCCTCATGTATAAACCTCGTTCATTAAAAATGTATTCCTTGATTTTCTAAAAGTCTTTACATTATTACTTTCTGTTCGTAATAATAGACAACAGTAATACGAATTCCGAACATTTGTGATCACACAAAACACATGGAATTAACATTATCATCGTCTAGTCAAATTCCAAAAATCCTTTTTTATTGCAAAAGTATGCTCTTTAAATTTTGTTTACAATCATCATTTTATGTTTTGTATATACATGTGCCTACATATACTACATTAGTACTTATATATGAGCCAGTCCACGACAAAACCTGTATTAGTGACAAAAAAATATTTTTTGAGTTTTTTGTATTTCCTAAAATATCAACCGTTTACCTTCATAATGATACCATAATTAGCCAAATAGTCCTACATATACTCTCTTAATTACGATATAAACATACCAACTGTCATAAGAAAAAAAAACAAAAAAAAACCGGCGTTTAAGGTGGAATCATACCTTTGAAATAACGTCGTTTTTGACGTCAAAACGTATGTCATTGCGACAATGATAGTGTGGTTAATGAAACCGCCATTCTTTTCTCGTTTGAAGTGATATTCGGATAAAATAGACGGCAGACAGTAGGGAATATCATTTCATGTGTGCTGATATCAATTCCATACATCTGCCATGACAAATTAGACAACAAAATGCGAATTAAAAAGGAAAGTTTCTCCAAAACATTTTAACAGTTATAAGATTATTTCTGATTTATTAAAAATTCGCACGAGAGATATTTATCTAAAAGATATATCATTTTAGGCACATGTTCGTCTACCATTTGCCGAAATTTTAAGAATATATATCGAGCCGATTTTTAATAAATCATAATGCAGTTAAACGTCTGTCGCGCTTCGGAACGTTCACTGCACAAATATTAGATAGATACGCATCTAGTGTAGGTAATAATATGCACACCACATGTTTTCATTATAATCATCAATTTCAATCTTTTAAGTACCCCCTTTCCCTTTCAATGAGTAGTGACGGGTTGATACCGTAATTCATGCTAACATAATTACATTTTAGGTATACATCCAATTCGAGCAGTGAGCCATGACGAAACCTAATGGATTGTTCTATTATTCAAAATAGGGATGAGCATAAAAATATGCGCCCGTTTTGATAATAAGTAAAATCATGACACACCACCAGTTCGAATGCAAAGTTAGCGGTTTAACAAGATCATTGAACTCGTTATGCCAAGGTCCCGAGTTCGAGTCGTAATGGATTACATGTACATCTTTTTATTTCATGTAGTTTCTAAGTAACAATTAATCGCGCAATGTCCTTAATTATCGTGATTTTATATTTACCTACGAAGGTATAAATGTGGCATACAAATGTAGAACGACGTATTATAGCATACATAGCCATGCAGTCGAAATCGCATTATAGTGATGATGATGATGATGATGATTATGATAATGATGATGATATATTATTTACACTATTTTTGTCAAGGTTTTTGATGATCTTTATGTAATATAGTTATAATGAATATTAAAAATGAAGAAAACAATGAAATCTAAAAAAAAAAAAAAAAAAAAAAATAATAAAACCTTAAATAAATATATGCATAAATATATGCATAAATACACATAGATCAAAGCTAAATGAAACAAGAGGGCCATGATGGCCCTATATCGCTCACCTGATTTAATAGAGCTTCAATAGTTTTCAAAGTTTATACTCTATACATTAACTAACAATTTCAACGGATCCGAAATATTTGAACAATCTTGGTAGAGGGTACCCTAAGGAACATTTGTGCAAAATAATTTTCAAATCGGGCCAGTACCTTTGAACAAGAAGATTTTTAAAGTTTTAACAAAGCACATATAAGGAAAACAAGCTCCGCCCCCTGGCGGCCATGTTTTTCAACGGATCGGAAATATTTGAACAATCTTGGTAAAGAGTGCCCCAAGGAACATTTATGCAAAATAATTTTCAAATCGGGCCAGTACTTTTGGACAAGAAGATTTTTAAAGATTTAACAATGCACATATAAGGAAAATAAGCTCCGCCCCCCGGCGGCCATGTTTTTCAATGGATCGGAAATATTTGAACAATCTTGGTAGAGGGTACCCCAAGGAACATTTGTGCAAAATTTTCCCCTTTTCTGATGCCGCAGCAACCAAAGTTCTACTTGGAATTAAATTCTTTGAACATCTTTGAAAGAGGACCACCTAAGGACCATTCCTGTGAAGTTATTTTGAAATCTGTCTATTGGTTTAGTAGGAGAAGTCATTTGTAGGAAACTGTTAACAGACGACAGACGACGACGACGGACGCCGGGCGGTGAGTGATCATAAAAGCTCACCTTGCACTTCGTGCTTAGGTGAGCTAAAAAAAGAGAAAATTGTGGTGGGATCGAACCCATGTCATAGGACTGAATTCGTTAATCTTACCGGCTCAACCGACTGAGCTAATAATCTATTATCATACTTTCTAGTCTAAACCAATATGTATTTATATTTTTAACTGTACCGAGACGTTCCGGATACAAAAGTTACCTTCCCCTGCCAAAAGTGTATATTTACATCGCTAGTGACTGCTTGACTCCTGGTGAACTCCACTGAATAAACATTACAAATTACTATTTTGATTTTTGTCTACGTTGAGATATAATTTTTATTATTTAGCATTTTGCTAAATTTCCTAAATTTGACGTTCATTTGACGTCTTTTTTTAAATAACGTTCTTGCACGTCGCTAAACAATTTTACTATTTCACAACAAAATAATGTCATGCACATTTTCGGTATGTTCTGTTTGTGTATATTTGAAATATACAAAGCTTAAACTGGTACTTCTTTGTAAAATTATGCTGTGGCCCGCCTATGCCTCAACTCGTTTCTTTGACAACAATTTATAACTAAACTAATGACACTTTTAGAAATATTAATTCGCCATAAGGTAGAGCAAAAACAAATATACATATGGTATGCATTCCGAAATATGTATTAACTAATACAAGAATCACTAAGAAAGTGTTATTACTTTTTGATTACCCCTTGTATAATAATATATAAACAGATTTCCAAGTATGATTAACCCTGTATCCTGTATTACGTCTATTTATATACTGTATCATTTGCAATAAAATAACTATTCGGAAATAAATAAATTAAGATATCCATTTGTTGTAGGGAGTATATTTCATGATACCATAAAGTTGATGTTTATTGTGCAAAACAAAAGGTTGTCAATTTTAATTCAACTAACTGCGTTTCAGTTCAAAAATCGCAATGTGCGTTCCGACGTGCGACATCGGTAAAACGGCATTCTGATTTACTAAAAATCGGCTCCACAGATTTTCTTGAAATTCTGGTAGTCTTAAAGATATGTATTTCTTAAAAAAATAAAAATAATGTAATTACTTTGAAAATATTCCAGCGAAATTTTCATTAACAAACGGGTATTTTTATCGGAATCGTCATGGCAGAAACATTAAATTTATATCATGACACAGGTAACTTTATTCTCTATAATTCGGTGTTACAAATACCCGATTTTTAATGAAAATTTCGCTGGAAGTAATTGCATAATTTTTAATTTACTAAGCATTTACCCGAGAGATTTTTTAAACAAATACATATTAACTTTGGAATTAAATTCAAGATAATACTGTTTACGGTAAACCGACGTTGATGAAAAATGTGACGTCATAAAATTGTAAATTCCAAACGTCATACGTTATGTCACTAATACAGGTTTTGTCGTGGACTGGCTCATATATATTCTATCTTTGACGATATCTCGGGGTAGACTCATGCTGGAAGGATCGGAAATATTCTTACGCATGACGGAAACTGGACAAGTTTACATGCTGTTTACATGCAATATCGATTAAAATATTCCGACAAGAAAAAACCCGTAGACATTTAACTTAACGCATAATCTATTAAAAGTACAGTATCCGCTTTAAATGGGCTTGTTCTTATGCTTTTGAAGCTGCGTTAAATATTAATTTAGTACCGTTATCGTGTACACCAAAGAATAGGATGAGTCTGTTTACACATTATCAGTTCTGAAACCAGGAGTCAGTCGTAATGCAAGCCCAACAATGCATAGCTCCAATGAGGCAAAGCCATCGCTTCCATTTCAAAAGTCTCCAAAAAATAAGTACCTGCCCTGTGTTCCATAGTAAACACAACGTAAACACGTTTTGTCTATGGAGCGGAACGAAACCTACCTGTATTATGCATGTACTCCCGTCAAACAGGTTTGGTTTACCGACTAATGCACGGATTATCGACGAAACCTATATAGGTTTCGCAAAACAGGTTTTGGGTTTGGTGAATATGGAACACAGGACTGGTCAAGAATAGGATAGACAGCCTCTGGCATCTATTCTGGCGCATCCAGCACGACACGAGGTATCGAACGCGGGACAGATGTAAGTGTTACATGGAGCACCTGTAGACTTGGCTACATATCTCTCTAATTTAAAAACATATCTCTCTAACTTAAACTCATCAAATACATATCTCTCTAACTTAAAAACTTATATCTCTCTAGCTTAAATGCACACATCTCTCTAACTTAAAAACATATAACTCTACGTTAAAGACACATCCCTTAAACTTAAAGATATTCGTAATCGTATAATGGAAAAGGTAACTCATAAATAAACTGTATTCGAGTATCTAATCAGCCCTGTGTTCCATAGTCACAAAACTCAAAACCTGTTTTGCGAAACCTATATAGGTTTTGTTGATATACCGTTCCTTAGTCGGTCAACCAAACATGTTCTACCTGTTTTCCATTCATAAAACAGGTAGGTTTCGTTCCGTTTGATAGGCATAGCTTAAACTGTTTATGTTGTGTTTACTATGGAACACAAGGCTGATCGTTTTTTTATAAAACGAAAGGCAGACAGACCAGTCTATTTTTAGACATATTCATGTTAACACTCAATGGGAGTTACCCTTGTCCGATATGCGCGACAAAATGTACGCAATTTCACACACCGTATTTATAGCTTTAATATCAATAATAAAGGCAGTAATTACACAATCTTATTGTGAATTGCAGTGATGTATTTCATGGTCAACCCCAAATGTATCCGCTGAAATAACAATGTATAATATAAATATTACGTTTCAGTCTTTAAATGTTAAAGTAACGTAAAGGTTTACTATTACTAGGAAGCGTGATTTTAAGAATTTAAGATTTGTAAATAAAGGTTTAAAACTTCCGCATTTGAAATTCTTTTATATTGATTTATGTTAAATATTTAACAGTGTCTATATGGTAACTTAGTCGAGTCTAGTTTCATAACACAGGAACATATCTTTCAATGTTAGTTGTTGTACTGCAATGATATTTACGGATATAATTACCACAGCATTTCACACTTAAACTTGCAGGTAACATAGCGTTATCTTAATATGCATTATTCTTTACCATTTCCAGACTTTTTTTTATGGGAAATCCAAGTCAACAAAGTGAGCAGTTATATGGGCATCGATCTTGATAAAAATAGCTCTTTCTCTCTGTCTGTCTCTGTCTCTGTCTCTGTCTCTGTGTATGTATGTATGTCTGTCTGTCTCTGTCTCTCTGTCTCTCTGTCTCTCTGTCTCTCTGTCTCTCTCTCTCTCTGTCTCTGTCTGTCTGTCTGTCTCTCTCTCTCTCTCTCTCTATGTCTCTCTGTCTCTCTCTGTCTATCAGTCTATCAGTCTGTCTGTCTGTCTCTGTCTCTGTCTGTCTCTCTCTCTGTCTCGCTGTCTCTCTGTCTGTCTGTCTGTCTGTCTGTCTGTCTGTCTGTCTCTCTCTCTCTCTCTCTCTCTCTCTCTCTCTGCCTCGGTCTCTCTCTGTCTGTCTGTCTGTCTGTCTGTCTCTCTTGCTATCGCTCTCGCTCTCGCGCTCTCTCTCTCTCTCTCTCTCTCTCTCTCTCTCTATATATATATATATATACTGCACAAAAAAAAGAAACTTCCGATTTGTACACATAGGGTTTGTTGTGTTAAATAAATGATTGTGTAAAGTTAGTAGACAGGTTATATTAGCATTAACCTGTGTTATCAGGATTCATGAATGTTGTCGATTTATTTGCACTGTTATTCGTTGACAACGTAAAACTCGATTTGCACGTGCAAAATTTGTTCAACATGTCTCGTGAGGTATTCGGTCAATTTGTATTGCTTGTCTTACTGACATTGTTGTCAAGTGAACTAAAATACTCCAAGATTTGTAAAAAAACAAACATTTTTTACATTGTAGCATTTTTAGTATGCCAAGAATACCCAATATTTTAATTGAACGTGCGATTGGCATGCTTGATGCTGGCATGTTGACAGAAGACGTTGCAAGGCATGTTAGGAGTTGTAATAAAGCTATACGAAATCTTCGCGCACGATTTCGAACGACAGGACGCATCGACGACTTGCCACGTAGTGGACGTCCGCGTGTTACAACGCGTATTCAAGACCGATATATCATGAACACTTGTAACACAATGAGGGTAGAGGTATAGAGGTATACATGTGAGATATTAGATCCATGAGTGTATAACTATATACGGGATATCACGTGTATACGGCGGCAGCCCTGTAGTATATAACAGAGAGAAGAGAGAAATAAATGTATCACTATACGATCTCGTTTATTTACCTGTGTTTTCCTCGTGGACAATTTGATGTAGCTGGCCAGAGTCCTACATAAGTTGCGAGCGTGCTACACACTTATTTGGATACGACGACACTGGAATACCGTTCTTTTTTCGGATGAATCTAGATTTTGTTTACATCGTGGCAGGTTGCTCGTCTAACGTAGGAGAAATGAACGATATGCTGACTGTTGTGTTCTTGAACGAGATAGTTTTGGATGTGGCGGTTCTGTCATGGTTTGGGCAGCCATTGTCCATGGTTATTGTTCACCACTAGTCGTCATTAATGGCAATTTAAATGCTCAACGTTACCGCGATGACATTCTCGCTCATCACGTCATTCCTCTGTTCCATAACAACGCCAACATCTCGACTTTTCAGCATTATAATGTCACATCTCACACAGCTAGAGACACTGTTAATTTTCTTATTACAAATAACATTGATTTCATTGATGACTGGCCCGCTAAAAGTCCTGATCTCAACCCAATCGAGCACGCCTGGGATATTCTGGACAGACGAGGGAGGCGTCGTCTCAACCCACCTGCTAACGTCAACGAACCTCGTTAAGCGCTCATTCAGGAATGGAACAATATTCCACAGGCAGAAATCAACAATTTAGTGAATTCTATGCGCCGGCGATGCAATGCAGTGGTCAACTCAAGAGGTGGTCATACCCGTTATTAACTGTTATTTTTGTTTTTAACCCATACCTCAGTTGGTCGTATTTCCCCCAATTTTCTGTTAACCCATCATTTTTGCACGAAACGATGCATCATGAAACACTATTTAAAAGCATATATAACCATGACTCTCCATATTTGTTTTCATCCAGCTATACTCAAGCGAACTTAGCGGAAGTTTCTTTTTTTGTTCAGCATATATATATAATCAAGTCGACAATTTTTCAATTAAAAGGAGTAATTTCATATTTCATTTCTTTCAGTGTAATTGTAGTTTGCATGTGCCTCGCGAGGATGACAACAGCATGATGACGGGGCTTTATTTCACAGCAATAATTCTTGTCCTAATCAAGATAGGTAAAAATAAAACTTTTATTATATCAATAATTTTGTGTTATATTATCGATTAATCGGTTATTGGACATTTCAAAAATGACAATTATAATTATTTCCTATTAAATTATCGGTTAATGCACATTTAAAATATGACAATTATAATTATTTCTTGTTAAATTATCGGTTAATGGACATTTAAAAAATGACAATTATGATTATTTCTTGTTAAATTATCGGTTATTGGACATTTAAAAAATGACAATTATAATTAGTTCTTGTTAAATTATCGGTTATTGGAAATTTAAAATATGACAATTATAATTAGTTCTTGTTAAATTATCGGTTATTGGAAATTTAAAATATGACAATTATATGTGTTCTTGTTAAATTATCGGTTATTGGAAATTGAACATGACAATACTTCGTGTTTACATGTAAATCACGCCTGCAATCATTAAATGCTAAAACGAGAATATGTAACCGTATCGCTAATAAATGTAGTACCATAATTATTTAGTCTGTCATTTGAATAACAAGTAAAATGTTTCTGTTATACACAAAAGTACATACACTGCTTTAGATATATATGTGTTTCTCAGTTTCAGTTCAAGGCTCGTGTGATAACTGTGAAAACTGTTATGATTCCACTAGATGTGATCAGTGTAATATTGGATTCTGGTTAGTTACAAACCCAGGGTCGTGTTCTGCTTGTTCTGCAGGATGTGATTCGTGTATTAGTAGTAGTATAACAGACTGCACAATGTGTACTGATGGATATTATCTTGAAAATGAACAATGTTTCAGATGCCCAGCCACATGTATTGCCTGTTCATTAAAAGAACATTGCCTTTCTTGTGTAGATGGTTATTGGGGATCATATTGCGAAAAAACCTGTCCGAATTCATGTAAAACAAAAAGATGTATTAGTTTAACCGGTTCCTGTGAAGAATGCAATGTTGGATTGTATGGACCAAAGTGCCAGTATTCATGTCCGTCTAATTGTTTAAACAACAAATGTCCTCAGGCCGAAACAACATGTACAGATGGCTGCGAAGCAGGTTTTTATGGTAACATTTGTACTACAGAATGTCCAGGAAACTGTAAAACAAACGAATGCGAATCTGATGGAAGATGTTCATCGGGATGTAAAGCTGGATATTACGGTGATATATGTGATCAGGAATGTAACCGAGACGCATGTGTAAACAATGAATGTTTTCAGACAAACGGTACTTGTATGGAGTCCTGTCCAGCTAATTGTGCATCGTGTAGTTCTACGTTTGTGTGTACTGCCTGTAACTCGGGCTACTATGGTCCAACATGTAACTCTGAATGTAGCGAAAATAATTGTTTAGAATGTGATCAGATTACCCGTGTATGTTCTGCCTGTAAATCTGGATATTTTGGATCAACATGTGACTCTGAATGTAGCGAAAGTAATTGTTTAGAATGTGATCAGATTACCGGTGTATGTACTGCCTGTAAATCTGGATATTTTGGACCAACATGTGACTCTGAATGTAGCGAAAGTAATTGTTTAGAATGTGAACAGATTACCGGTGTATGTACTGCCTGTAAATCTGGATATTTTGGACCAACATGTGACTTTGAATGTAGCGATACTAATTGTTCAGAATGTGATAAAATCACGGGTGTATGTTCTAAATGTGGAACTGGGTTTTATTTGTCGGGCTCAGTGTGTTTACAGTGTACCATCGGCTGTACAGAATGTACATATGCAGGTATAACTTCATGTTCCGCGTGCTCTTCTGGTTATTACTTAAACTTGAACACTTGTACGCAATGTGACGATGGATGTATACGGTGTACCTGGTCCGATATTTGTGATGAATGTCTTGATGGATATTTCAAAGTTTCGAATTCCGAGCGCTGTGAAAAATGCCCACCTTTATGTAAAACATGTTCCTCGGCTAATCAATGCACAGCATGTGTTGATAGATATTACGGACAGATATGTAATAATACTTGTATGGACTCGTGTTCGATATGCAGTAACCTTGATAACTGTACGACGTGCGCTGAAAATAGATACAGTTCCATTGGTAATTCCGATAGTCTTACATGCGACTGTGATCAACGCAAATGTGCAAACAAAGTTGGAGATAACTGTGTTAGCTGTAATAACCCCACGTGGTATCCTTCTGGAATCGGATGTTGTCCGTGTGGCGAAGGCGGTGATGTAACCAACAGTGTGTGTGTCCAGTGCTCGGAGCATTGCGTACCTCGAGGTCAATGTAATCAAACGAATGGAGCGTGCAATGACAATTGTGAAGCTGATTGGTGGGGAGCCAAGTGTGATCGCAGATGTAACAACCAGTGTATCAATTGTTCTTCACTGGACGGTTCATGTGATTCCTGCACACCCGGCTTTCATGGTGACATTTGTCAGTTTGATTGTAGCTCAACTTGTTTAGAAATAAACACCATGTTACAATGTCACAAAACGACAGGAGCATGCGATAAATGCAAGTCCGGATATTTCGGGGACAAATGTGAATCTGAGTGCAGTAACAATTGTGTACTCACGACATGTAACAAAACTACAGGAGCATGCGAGACATGTAAGCCAGGTTTCCATGGTAATCAATGCACGGATTCTTGTAGCGATGGATGTAGTATGGCCGAAAGTGGTACTAGAATGTGTTCTGTAACCGATGGGAAATGTAATGAAGGCTGCATTGAAGGGTATCAAGGACCAACATGTACAAAAGGTAACCATACTTTAGTTTCTCTCAAAATGTTCCTCTGATAAAAAAAACACCTAATTAACTGGAAGTGGTACCAATATGTGTGTAAAAACAAATGGTACATGTGAGGAAGGCTGCATGGAAGGGTATCACGGACCAACATGTTCAAAAGGTAATTAAAAACCCTTTTTTGTTAGTTAAAATCTTAAAAGTAAATCAAAATCTAACAACACTCACAGTTTATCCTGTAAGGTTACGTAAATATTCAGAGCAGCACCTCAAAAGAGCATCAACATGTCTCTCCTGTCATCGTATGTTGCTTTGGAGAGTATGGTTGGTTGTACTTCGTATGCATATCTATTTAAAAGTTGTTTGGAAAACAACCTTTTACCTCACACAGACTCTTTCTGACGCATCTGTAGCAAACACATTTTGAAAACGTTGTGGCAAATTGATCTTAATGAGTAACTCCTCATTTTGTCAAATTATTTTCCACTCTATTCAATGATTTAACCTTTATTTATAGATGTCATTAGAAGTTTTCGAAGCCCTCTGTTGCAGACTTATCATATGCAAAAGAAAAAACACACTGTCTCATATGGATTGACATGCTGGTAGATAACTCGTTTCTAAAATTACTGTAATACATGGCTGCGACTTCAAGTAGTTTCATTTATGATATTTCATGCTACACAATGAACTAACAGGGTAATTTTAGCACCATTCCATTCCCATGGATCTTTGTTGACACATTCAGCGTTCTCCTGTACTGAGTTATGTGTTGTAGGCATACGTGTACACTGATTTATGTTGTATTGTAGACGAAAAAAGTCCAGGTATCGAGGAAGAATCTAACACGACCACAATCGCCGCCGCTGGAGGGGGCGGGGCTATCCTATTGATTATCACCGTCATCGTTGTTGTTTGTATTATGAAGTAAGTAAAATACATTATCAAAGGAACCCGTATATATTTTATAAGCATTTTTAATGAAATTGAACAAGAAATTTACTTTTGGTATATTTTACTTTCACGATATGTAGATCAATCTGTTCATAATCAATCACATCTAAGTTAACCAGTTTTACACCTTTGTACCGTTGTAGTTTATAAATGATCTTTCTTATCCGAGTAAGATACGTTTAATAACAATTAACTAATCAATATGCATTGAAACGAACTTCCTTGTTACAATCGTTAACACTAAGAATGATGTTACATTGAATATATAATACTATTTATTCAAAGGCGAAGATCCACTGCAAAGGAATCCCCATCCGAACAGAATGGCACTGATGTGAAATATGACAATGCTCTACACGGTAATAAGGAGAGATTTGCAAATTAGAATGGCGATCTTTTCCGAATTGCAATATTTCAAAAAGAGATGGAGTAACATTTACTTTTTGCTAGTGCAACTGCACTAGATCATGTGTACATTACTCATGAATGTTAAGTTTCCTCTAATGTTAAGTATAGTTAGTTCTCATGGTGAAGAAATCAACATAACAGTTCACATATAGAAGCAAACGGTATCCTTTAGGTAATACGGTGGATTTGCGATTACTCGAACGTAAACAAATTCGAATATATCGTTAAACTCGAATCTGTTGCTGGAATTGATCCCTCTTTTGAAAACAGCGCAATAATCAGCACACCTGTAATGCTCTTTTTCTTTCGTTATTTTTAACTGGAAGTAATTCATAGGTCCCTATCGACTAGGAATGATCGCTAATCCTTTTCTTATCGCTCCCCATTTTTCGTAGAATTGAAAATATCCGCGAACTCGTTGTTCTTCATTGAAAAAACAAACGGATTTGATTGATAGGATTCAACACCGTTTTAAGTGTTATCTGTCGTCGCATCCGGAATGTCCAAGCAATTTGGAATATAGCTTGTCCTTGTCACCTTTGTCCATCGTCGTAAATAATGTTGGCCGAGCTTGAATTTGAACTCGCAACACAAGCAGTGTCAGTCCACGTAGCTGCTGGGGTTCGGTTAACATATGTTTAATAGTAAACATTTATAAATCCATGATCATTCTTGTAGGCGACAGAGTAGAGTTCTCTAGAAGTGAAGAGAGAACGGGAGGTGATGGATCCGAGTACACCGATAATGCTATGTACGTTCCATTGACGGAGACACAGTTAGCCGCTATGGAATGTAAGTACGATAACTCTGGAATATTACAGAGTGAATTACATTATTTAATCGTATGTCTCTTTGAACACGAGATAATAAGGCTCAGAATAGATGGAAGGTGGCGGATTAGAAGGTTAATCAGATTATGTACTATTAACGAAGAACCAATTTGTCGTCTTTAATTAGTGAAAGTGTCCTTCCAAAGTAACTTAAATGAGATAATATAGTTTCGATTACCTTATGAGATAATAAAGTTCTAACTATCTTAAGAATCCTTCGTATGTTCCATTGACTGTGACTTGATTGATTGGGGTTTAACACCGTTTTTAAAAGAAATCAGTCACATCACGGCGGCTAGCTCACCTACTCATGTGTTTCCTATTTTCTCACACCAGTACTGCACACAACATACTTTCCAAGTAACTGGCTGCTTTCCCACATAGACTGTAAGCACTTTGGTGAAAAACGAATGACGCTTGTCTAATCGACTTTTGTCAAACGTCGGAAAGAATGTTCGCCGAGCTGGGATTCGAACTCAGAACATCCGGATTGACAACCTGAATGAGATGTAGGTAAAATAAGCGTGACATATCATTTTACCCTATCCCAGACGCTATTTTACGCCTCTACAGTAGACGATCTTTTGAAAATAGTGAATCGAAGGTAGAAATTGCTCATTTTGCTATAATATTTCCAATTATTTTCAGTAATTATACTTTCATTTATAGATATTTAGTCAATGATTGAAAGTCGTCTGACGCACATTTATTGTATGTTTGAACAGGATAACTTGTCATAATCACTCCATGATAGACTCATACATTTCCCAACATGCAGACAGACTTTCGACTACTTGTAGCACAATTATTTTGAAAACATTTTAGCAAAGGGACATTCCTCAGAATGAATACTTTTCCTTTTTAGGAATTCCACATACGTTTTCAATTTTATTAAAAAAATATACATTGATTTAATAACATTTTTCCATAATTTTGAATATGTGAAATAATTAATAATGAGTAATTAGTTAATACCTGTTGCAAAGTATGGGATTCTTTATTGGTTTTCACATTCTCATGTTTTCAAGAAATCTGCATTATGTTGAAATGACAGATCTATCATCATGGGCTGTAACAACCAAAGGCTATTCTTTGATCACATGTAATACAATCAATCTCATTAATCACATTTGAGCCGTCCCACGAGAAAACCAACATTATGGTCACTTCATAATGTATCGACCTAGATCAGCCTGCACAGTTCGTGCAGGTTAATCCGGGCCAAGACAGTCCGTCTCAGGGGGATAGAGGTATAAAGTAATGATTCCTGAAACAGAAAATCCAAAGGATGCTAGAAGTGTCTGTCCGAGTTAGCTTGCTTGGCATGCTTAGGCTGATCCGGGTCGATACCTTACGCAGAGTCCACAATGTTGATCTTCTCAAGGGACGGCTCATATGTATTCAAATCTTTCTCATTAAACCCATTTTCATTTTACAGTGGCCCCAAACCATGACCTCGAGGACCATTATACAGTTACAATCGAACAGCAGTCTACGGCAGGCAGCGACAACATCGAAGAGCACTACCATACTGTTAGTGATCTTAAATCAACACATAATCGAAACTCTACCACGGAAGATCATTATGCGCTTGCAGATAACCAGAACTCCACCCTCAATGGTAAAACAGATGATGACGGTTTGTATAATCTAGTATTTGAGAAACCCTTTTACAGCCGAAACTAGCCATGGTATTCATATTGCTATGGCCAACGAGAGTAATACACAGCTGGACATAGTACCAGGCAATTAAGCATACACACATTTCCGCGTCATCCTAACATTAATTCATTTAGAGCCGAGTTTCTAAAGGTAGACTCTTCCATGTTCAAAATTAGTCGGAACAATTTATCATGTTGCAAGAGTTATGTATTAACTTGATAACTAAAAAGGAAACAAAACTGATTTAAGGTAAGACGGTCCGTTACAACTGTTTGCAAAATCCTCAATATTGCCAATGGCGCTGAATAAGTCGATGTCATCTTTCGTCACACTCAAGTCATATTTGGCTTATTTAACAAAACCTTAAAGTTATTTCATTTGCAAGAAAAGAGAAAAAATGCGGCCATGACTGAACATGAAAGTGCTGTAGCAATGTTGTTGAGTATGATAATCTATTCACACATGGCGAACTAAACACTTCTGTTTCCTCCTCTAAGTATCTTTATATTGATTTTGTAACAATCCTTGTGAGTCGGAGATAAAATAACTTAACATTAATGCATCTCCCTTTTTTCGTTAGGTCTGTTTTCAACGTGTCCACGTTATTTTCTTGCAGTGGATAATGTACCTTAGCAATTTATCAACCAAGCCAAATTAAACTGTCATTATGTTTCTGTTAGAATAAACAGCAAGGTTTTCAATAAAAAGATCTCTTTTTTTAAAGATATAGTTTTAGTAATATTGGTGATTCGGACAATCTAATCACTTATCGGTGATCAGGAACTTTACATTTAATTTTTTCAATATGCGATATGTAATATATTTATTGATGTTGTAACGATCTTGGTGAATCGGAGGATACAATAAGTAACTTAACATTTAGTTTATTCTCTCCCTTTAATCGTTAAGTCATGTAACTAACTGATTACGTTACTATCTGCACTTCATAACCTACGTTAGTAAGTACTCATGCAAACATGAGTCCCACTCATACATGTGGGAACACCCTGGTTTTACACAAGGCTTCAAAGAAAAGTTTCAAATGTAGTGTTTTCTTTAACCTTGTTGTAACAATCGAGATCAAAAAATCACCGTAGCCGAGTTGATAATCTCATGGATTTGGTACCGGGCGGCGTCCTGAATCCAATCTCCGGTCGTGGCGATCATGGTGGAGTGACATTGAGCAAAGCACTAGCCTAGTACTAACGTATATGCATAAATGAATTGTAGACGGATATAACGGAAATAATGTTTGAAATCCGCGTAAAACAAAACAATCAAATAGTGAATTGGATAATCAAATGCGGAACTTAACAAGTATTTAGTTAGCTCCCTTTAAGTGTTAGATCCTTTTCTACTTGTTTTCACTTTATTCCTGCATAATTTACTTTGGTCAAGTAAGGCACAATATCCACTAACACGCCTTTTAGCTTTTGGCTACAAGTGTAAAATACAAAGTCTTCAATAAAGTTACATGGCTGTTATCACATACATATATATATAATGCAGTTGTTGTTGTAGTTACAACTTTGATGAATCGGAGAATCAAAAGATTCTTAGTTCTGTCTATTTACCTAGTATGTCATTTTCTTATGTTTTGATTTCTTTTAACTGCAAAATAATTAATTTTAGCAATATTTCAATTAAAAACAATTTCAACCGACACATGTTGCAACACACCTTTTGTATATAAGGATTGAAAGCAACGTGTCCAATTTAGTTGGTTTTCATCGGAAAAAAGATTTCAGATGAGATAAATCTGAAGCAGCGACTTTGAAAACATTTTGTAAAAGTATTGAAACTTTCTATAAATCACAATATCATCATTTACCCATTTAGTTCAAAACATTGTGGTAAAAGATACATTGCCCTTTATTAGCAATTTCTCCTTTTTTCAACTTCTTTTAAAAGTCGTCTGCTTTAAAAGTATCATGGTTCATATGTATGGGGCGGGGGGGGGGGGGGGGTTAAATCACACATTGATTTAGGGACTAATGTGCTAATCGAACTGTAAAAAGTTAAACAAGTGTAGATCCGACGCAAATTCTTTAACTATTGTAGATCAAGACGCAGTATATGCATTACCGAACAAAAACAAAAACGCCGACGACACAGGTAAAGTCTTTTCATTCTGATATTACAGGTAAATGTGAATGTTATATAGAGTTTATTTTGATGTTTACCTTTGATACGGGAATTCCATCCTGAGTGATATCTACGCGCGTGTAACAAAGGAGTGCGACTACACAAAGTTTGATATTAGCGGGTAAAACCCAGAAGAATCATGAATTGAGTTGTGATATATGATACAAAATGCAAAATTCTTTGCATGTATACGTGACTGCTTCGTTGGTCTAGTGGTAGAGTCTCTGCCTCGAGTGCGGCAGGATGTGGGTTCGATTCCAATCCAGGTTATACCAAAGACTTAAACAAATGGACGGAATGACTTTCCCTTTTTAGCGCTCAGGGAGTGGGGTTAGCATTTCGACTGGCTTGCTAGTATCAGGATAACTTGACAAGTAGTAGTGGAAACTTAACATCGTGATATAACTGTACAATTATTGATAGCGGCGGTAAACATCATACAATCAAATCATGTATCCGTTTCAGTTCTATGCGCAGGTGAAATGCACTTATATACAGTAAAGATTATTTACCAAGCACACGTCATGATATAACTGAACAAATGTTGAAAGCAGCGTTTAAGACAATGCAAAACAAGAGCACCGCGTACGACATAGAAGCTCGACTGATAGGGAGAAAACAGAAAAAAAGCTGAGCTAGACAACCTTAACCGGACGACCACGCCGCCGCCACCATCTCCGGAGCAGCCACCATCGCTGCCGCCGCCGCCGCCGCCAGGGTCATGACAATAGCTCTCGTTTTTTCGAAAGTCGAGCTATAAAGCATGTATCGGTTCCAGTCGTATGTCGACTTATTAATAATATGTTGACGTATACAAAACATATTAACTTTCTGTAGGTAACACACAGTTCCTTTGAAAGCCCAGGATCAACTACAACAAGGTGATAAGCGGTCGCGTCATACTAAATACTGTAACAATGGTAGTAGTAGCCTCTTGCTGTAGTGGGAATATCATAACAACCGATGCGCAGGTGAAAGATACTAATCAACAGTAAAGATAATTTACCAAGGACACGTCATGATATAACTGTGTATTGTTGAAAGCGACGTAAACAAACCGTTAAAAAAGCAAAGACCGAATATATGGACCATACTCTTTTAGACATGTTTTGTATTTGTATTGACAAATGTTTATGAACCGATCCAGTCTTGCTGCATCTTATAAAGTAAAGGTGCATGGGATTCAAGCATGTGCTACATATTGAGCCGTCCCACGAGATAACCAACATTGTTGTCTCTGCGTAAAGTATCGACTCGAATCAGCTTTAGCATGCCGCGCAGGCTAATCCGAGTAGACAATTTTGGCCTACTGTGGATGTTTTGTTTTAGGAATCTAAAGGCTGATCTGGGTCGATTAGTGGGACGGCTCACATATAGTGTTAACCTGAAGTTAGTCATACAGCTGACTGTTGAAAATGGTGTTAACCCTAATAATTGAAAGTTTTCATTTCCATTCACAGAGGCTGTGTATACGCTTCCGAACAAACCACCAATAATAAAACCAAAAATGGTATAGAAAGAACAACAGCAACAATAACAGCAACAACAACAGTAACAACAACAAACACTATAACTAACGTCAACAACTACTACTACTGCAGACTACTGCAGACACAATAAATCAAACAAAAAAAGGTTTTGTACTTCGTGTAGTTCGATTATTAGTGCTAGCTTTTATAGTGTAAACTAATTTTAATTTGACTAAAAATACTCAATAAGTGCAGCTAAGTCTTTTATCGCAAAAACGGAACAACAGCATATTTCATTATTGTTTATTTTGAATGAGATACATTGGATGAACATATATAGTCTGTAATAGTTACGACCGGCGATAGATAAACTTAACGCTTTCAGCCACGAATATCCTAAAGAAAACTTTAATTCATTTTGTTGATGTGATAAGAGTTTTGTAATATTTTGATTACTGAAAGGCAAACAATTCTGATTTCAAGTGAGTCAGTTCATTACGAGCTGACTCAACTTAATCTTTATTGTTTGCAAAAACTTCAATTTTGACTCGCCTTAATCTGTTTTGTTTGCAAAAAACTTCAAAAGTGACTAGCCTGAATCCGTATTGTTTGTAAACGCTTCAATATTGACTCGCCTGAATCTGTATTATTTGCAAAAACTTCCATATTGACTCGCCTGAATCTGTGTTGTTTGCAAAGACTTCCGTATTGACTCGTCTGCATCGGTATTATTTACAAACATCTTCAATCTTGACAAGCCTGAATCTGTATTGTTTGCAAAAGCTTCAATTTTGACTCGACTGAATCGGTATTGTTTGCAAAAAAACATCTATCTTGACTCGCCTTAATTTCTATTGTTTGCTAAAACTTCAATATTGACTCGCCTGAATCTGTTTTGTTTGCAAAAACTTCCGTATTGACTCGCCTGAATCGATATTGTTTACAAAAATCTTCAATCTTGACAAGCCTGAATCTGTATTGTTTGCAAAAGCTTCAATATTGACTCGACTGAATCGGTATTGTTTGCAAAAAACTTCAACATTTTCTAGTCTGAATTTCTTTTGTTTGTAAACACTTCATTATTGACTCGCCTGAATCTGTATTGTTTGCAAAAACTTCCGAATTGACTCGCCTGAATTGGTATTGTTTACAGAAAACTTTAATATTAACTCGTCTGAATCAGAATTGTTTGCAAAATCGTCAATATTGACTCGCCTGTAAATGTTGAGGGATAATGTGTATGTTTATGTATATATTGAGGGAGTATGTGTATGTTTATGTATATATTGAGGGATTATGTGTATTTTCATGTATATATTGAGGGATTATGTGTATGCTTATGCATATATTGATGGCTTATGTGTATGATTCATGTGAATATATATTACAATAAAATATCCTGTAAATCAATGTATCGTTACCGTGATATAGTTTACTTCAGCGTTATAATAGAAAATAATAATATTGATCACAATACGTTATAACAAAAAACCGTAAACATAGCAATATTGATTACAATACGTTATAACAGAACACCGTAAACATAGCAATATTGATTACATAACGTTATAACAGAAGACCGTAAACATAGTAATATTGATTACAATACGTTATAACAGAACACCGTAGACATAGCAGTATTGATTACATTACGTTAAAACAGAACACCGTAAACATAGTAGTATTGTTCACAATACGTTATAACAGAAGACCATAAACATAGTAATATTGATTACAAAACGTTATAACAGAAGACCGTAAACATAGCTATATTGATTACAATACGTTATATTAGAAAACCGTTAACATAGCACTATTGATTAAAATACGTTATAACAAAAGACCGTAAACATAGCAGTATTGATTAGAATACGTTATAACAGAGGACCGTAAACATAGCAGTATTTATTAAAATACGTTATAACAGAAGACCGTAAACATAGCAGTATTGATTACAATACGTTATAACAGAAGACCGTAAATATAGCAGTATTGATTAGAATACGTTATAACAGAGGACAATAAACATAGCAGTATTGTTTACAATACGTTATAATAGAAGACCGTTAACATAGCAGTATTGTTTACAATACGTTATAACAGAATACCGTAAACATAGCAATATTGATTACAATACGTTATAACAGAAGACCGTAAACATAGCAGTATTGATTAGAATACGTTATAACAGAGGACCGTAAACATAGCAATATTGATTACAATACGTTATAACAGAAGACCGTTAACATAGCAGTATTGTTTACAATACTTTATAACAGAAAGCCGTAAACATAGCAATATTGATTAAAATACGTTATAATAGAACACCGTAAACATAGCAATATTGATTACAATACGTTATAACAGAGGACCGTAAACATAGCAGTATTGATTAAAATACGTTATAACAGAAGACCGTAAACATAGCAATATTGATCACCGTTAACATAGCAATGTTGATTACAATACGTTATAACGGAAGACCGTAAACCTAGCAGTATTGTTTACAATACGTTATAACAGAATACCGTAAACATAGCAATATTGATTATAATACGTTATAACAGAAGACCGTAAAAATAGCAGTATTGATTAAAATACGTTATAACAGAAGACCGTAAACATAGCAATATTGATTACAATACGTTATAACAGATGACCGTAAATATAGCAATATTGATTACAATACGTTATAACAGAAGACCGTTAACATAGCAGTATTGATTAAAATACGTTATAACAGAAGACCGTAAACATAGCAGTATTGATTACAATACGTTATAACAGAAGATAGTAAACATAGCAATATTGATTACAATATGTTATAACAGAAGACCGTAAACATAGCAGTATTGATTACAATACGTTATAACAGAAGACCGTAAACATAGCAGTATTGATGACAATACGTTATAACAGAAGACCGTAAAAATAGCCATATTGATAAAAATATAGCATGGGTCAGTCAATCGTTACTTTCTTTTTGTATGTTGTATTACGTCGCTTTCAACAATGTGCAGTTATATCACGGCTTTTCCTGTGTGTGCTACCAGTTCTACTGGTCGATTTATTATAACACCAGAGAGTCAGTCGAATTCCTAACTCTGCAGCTCTGGGTGCCAAGGAGGGCAGTCGTAACTACCATTTCAAAATCATTTGGTATGACCCGTTCGGGGATCGAACCAGCGACCTCACGCTCCCGCGACCAAAAAAGATGATACATGTATATCACTTTACCACCAAGGCGGTCGGTAATACGAACGTGCCATGAAAATAATCAGCCAATCAATCGACCCTATGTAAACCGAGTGTTACGTGTTCAACATTCGACAGTTGTATATGTTGGAGGAATAATCTCAAGGAAACACGTTTAACTGTTTAATAAAACGTCGCTTACATCAGAGATAAGAGGTGCAATGCAAAACTATGGTGCGTTGAAAGGATCAGAAATGGACTAATCAGTGGTTCAGAGGAAGTGCGACGGTTTTATGATGCCAAGTTTGATAGTTGACTGCTTTTATTTTTAAAAAACAAACTGTTTGTGCATTTATTAAATTGAACAGTTGGGAAAAAAGTATCATTTTGTTTATATATCATATTAAAAACATGGCTAATGCTCAATTCAAACCAGATTTTGTGAAGAACAAGCGCGGCGGAATGAGTCTGGTTATTGATGGTCATAATTTGTAGTAGGTATAATAGTACAGTTTGGTGCTTCATTTGAAAGTAGCTTCTTACAGTATATGTCCACTGTTCCACATTATATCCTGGGTTCGATCCTCAGTCTTGGAGCTGTCATGTAAATAGATAGCACATCACTAACTATTTTACTACGCACAGGGTATCTGCAGGAAGGTACAATCTACTGGTTTGACAAACGAATACAGAACTAATGAAGACATTCACCGCCTAGCCAGAGGAGCAGCAGTTTTACCACTTGTACCAATCAACACAGTTGAAGATGTATGGTTCGAATCACTCAATGACATTGCTACTCTAAACCTTCCAGCAACCGTTGAAACCTTCACAGACTATGTAACTGAGTACTGGGTTGAGTGTGTTACAGGAGGTTAAAGACCGACAAAGAGAATGAAAGACAAGAACATCGACACATGACTAGCATCCCTAAAGGGTCCAGTAGTGCAATTGAGTATGTGGACAGAGCTACATATTGTCTCCTCTTGTAAATGTCTGTAAAGTTTTATAACGAACAATGTAAAAAAAAAAGTTAATTCTGTGAATAATATTCAAAAACTTTGAAAAAAGTGAAAACGAGATCAGCTTGCTATCTCATCTTGGTCTTCATTCTTTGTTCCATTTTCTTGAGTACGCACCGAAAATAACTCAAGAAAGGATAATTCAAAAATGTATTGATATGACCGAAAATGATGAGTTCAACTGAATAGGGTATTTGTTTTTTTAATGTTATCCATATAGTATATACAATAGACAACTTGATATTAAACGTACAATTACTAAATTTGAATAAAGATATTATTTTCTAAATAAGTTTGATTTTTTCCTTATTCCTATGTTATATAAAAGAGGATCAAACAAAGTTTATTTTCTGATGAAAAACAAAGAAAAGTTAAGGGAATTCGTAACATACTGTTTCATAAAGAAGGGTTACCTAGATATTGGATTTTTAACTGAACCGAACTGTAGTGATATGTTCGCCCCGGGCAGGGATTAGTCGACACCTTACCTGTTTTTTCCCCGATTGTCCTACATCGATTTTTAGCCCAAAAATCAAAATGTGGGACAATCGGGAATAAACCATAACAATAAATAAACCAGTTGTACAGATGTAAATGGTACACTAATCTAACTACATTGATAAAGTACTAGAAATAGGCCATTTAAACACATACTTTCGTAAGGAAGTTATATTAAACAATCATGTCCATTCGTGCCTCAATTTGAAACAATTCAAATCATGTATATTATTTAAATATTAACAGATTTCTCAATAACGAGCTACATTTTATTGAAAAAGAAAAATAATTAATGATACTGGTGTTCTAAAATGATGAAAGAAGTATTTATACCATTTAATCCTTTCCCCCATATAAACGCCTTCTGACGCCTCTGAAATAGACTCTTGAAAACATTGTGATAAAAGGAGAAATTGTTCCATGTGCAAATTCATCTTTTGCCACAAAGTTTTTAGCTTTTTCAGTGATTATACTACCATTTATAGAGATTTTCTATATTTTTTGAAAAAACTTTTCAAAGTTGCCTGCTGAAGATTTGCTTATGTGGGAAAGGGTTAAATGTTATTGACTGTTATAATTCAGAACAGCATTCTTGAGTGTAGCAATGAAGTGTATAACCACGCTGGCTGCTGTGGGGTATATACTATACTTTAACGCACTAACTGATGTAACAGGTGTGTTATCTGGATGGATGTAGTGTTTAAATCATTTAAAACTATTGACTGATTTAATTTATGACACCATAATTGAGTTTAGCAATGAAGTGGTTAACCACAATGGCTGCTGTAGTATATACTGGTATCTGTTTTAATGAGGTGAATATTTTGCCCACGAGGCCCATACGACCAAGTTTAAGTAATACAGACGAGTGTCTTACAGTGTCAAAGGCGCCGTTTTGATCGAGACTTGCGACGTAAACGTCACTTTGACGTTCGATGTTATAATACACGGCTACTTGGACGTTTAAGGCAGTGCTTATGCAGCTTAATTGTTTTTGGAAGCCGTGTTGCTGAGGACATGGGAATTGAATCTTAGAACATGATATATTGGCATTTATTCGATTAAGGAGCAATTTCTCGAATATTTTACTGAAGCAAAGTATTAACGATACGGGACGATAACTAGCTGGGTCGGATTTACTTTTGCCTTTACTTTTGTAAATCGGTATAAGCACACCTGTTTGCCACTTCTTTTGTACTTTTTCGAATTCAAGTATAGTATTAAAGAGTAGGGCCAATGCTTTGGCAGTGGTTTACCTGTATGTATAACATGCTCGTTTAGAATGTCATCGCTCCCGGGTGATTTGCGCTTCAAAAGTGTTTTGAGTTAAATCGTTTCGAATTCGCGTGTAATTGTTTTCAGGATATGACTTCCACTTGCTTTGAAATAATGACTTAGTTATTTTTTAAGATTGATGTCATTGCATGAATTATCAAACAAGTGAGTAAAATATTCTCGAAAGCCGTTAGAAACATCGCCCGCTTCGAAGTTACTATCTCCGACTACTATTTTCAAGCGGATATCGAAGTCATTTCCATTTTGCTGACGAAGCTGCTTCCAAAATGATTTAAAGTCTAATTCAGCGGCTTTATTGAGTTGGTCATGAACTGAGTTCTCATACAGTTCGCGAGCGTATCTTTTGGTGAGCCTAAATATGGTTTTAGCCTCTTTATAAGCTACAAATGATGGTGACGTACCCCTAGGTCGTCCAGACTCGAACCAAGCATTGCGAAGCTGAAGTGCATGAGCGTAGGACTGTCTAACGTCTTTAGACCAGTGTGGTTTTGCATCTTTGTTAAACTCTCTTTTAGGCAGACACTGGCACGATTGTAATAGGATATCGATCAAGCTATCATTTATGAAATCTGGTGAATATGCATTGGGTTTATTCCCAAATTGAAATAGATGTTCGACCTTATTTTTAGTGTCCAGCTGATACTCACTTATATGATCAGTCGTGCATTCATTCCAAGCAATGCATCTACTTGATTTGATATTGGGTGGAGTATAAGGTGTGCACGTAACCGTTAACAATAATGGTAAGTGATCTGATGTTTTGATTTCTAGTTCATTAAGGATGTTAAACGATGTATCAAGGTTGGTCGCAGATTTTTCTATTAGCACGCCATCGATGGCCGTTTTGTTTGGTAGCCATATTGTGCAGATGTTGCAAAGACACTAACCTATTATTTCGATAAATTCGCAGAATATCTCTGATTTGCCTACGCGCATTTGAGAATTAAATGGAATCTTAGCGTTGAAATCTCCACCAAGAATTACATTTCCTAGCTTAGAGTAGAAGGAAAAGAGAGATTCTATATCGTGCAATGTCTCCCCATATATATTAAGATCATTATCTGCAGGCATATAAATACTGAAAAAAAAACCAAAGGTAATGAGTGTTCAGATGTTATCTCTATACCAATAACACGGTCGTTTTCGATGTTGTTAATTTGTTGAATACTACGTTGTAATGTATTTTTTATCATAATGGCCACTCCCGCCTTCCCAAATCTGAGAGACGGAAAACCATCGAGTAAACTATCAATGTTCACTAGAGATGAGTTGCGGATCGTGGTAATAATTTATGTTCCGAGATAAGTGCAATATCAACTCGATACCTCTCCAAGATCCGAGAAAGTGGGTAAGCGGATGACATAATCCTTCTACAATTCCAACATAGAATGTTAAGTAGCATTATTAATGTATGTATGGTTGTCGACTTTTGATCAATTATCGTATATTGTTTGTCTAATCGCAATCTGTATTCCAGACACTGAGACGTTTCGATTCTGATTCAATCTGATCTCTTCACCAGTAGTTATTGGCACTTCCAAGTTGATTACTATTTCGGGAGCAGGTATAATGTAATGTCTATAATTCCTATAATGTCTGCCACTAGCCTGTTCCATATTGTCATATTCATCTATCAAGTAGTTCCTTTTATTCCGTTTGTTTGAATCACCGACGTAGCCGCTCCTAGCTACTTCTAGCTGCTGATAGTTATCGTAGTTGTCTTCATAATGTTCTGTGTTGTCATAACAGTTAACCCGGTCGTATTGATAGTTTTTATGGTGAGAACGCTGGTTCAGTCTCGGTTGACGTCGACATTGTTGACGTTCTTATTCCCGTTCCTTTTTGTTGACCCATTTCCGGACAGTCACTTCCTCAGGCTAAAACTCGTCTGATTCTATTTCGTCTGCATCTTCCGCGTTACACATAATCCTGGCTGAAGATCCATATCAACCATGGAACATTGTTATCCTTTTCAGCCGTATGCCACTTTCACGAAAATATTTCCCAATATCGTATTCACTTACACTTGGATAAATGTTGCCTATAAAGTAGAATATCGTATTGCGACGACGAACAGTAAAGCATTTCCCCGCGTTTTCGTTTTCTTTGATATCGACATGTACATGTATCGGTTCTGTGACAGAGGGGGTCGCTGTCCTTTTACGGTTCGAATTAACGACTGGGGGATGTACGTGTTCATTGATTTTCCGTATCCCAGACGAATACTTAAGATTGGTATCATCATCTTTTTTAACATTGTTTTCCTAATTTTGATGCTTGTCTTTAGTGGATGGTGAAGAAGTATTCTGACTACAATGTAGCTGGAGGTGTGATATACGTATCAGTAGGATTACGTTTTAGTTTACCGGTTGCTGATGCCGGTTTAGGTGAGGTGCGAACTACTTCAGCGCAGGTTCTCGTCTTTTCTGCCATGTCGGGGTATGTATCTCCCTCCGAAACTATAACATTAACAGTATGTTTATCACATGTACTGTCAACAAATCGTTTGCTTGCGATAGAAATTGCAGAGTCAAGATGTGATACGTCGTTTTGTAGTTGATTCATTCGTTCGGTTACAGTCGGAGTGTCTCTAGGTAAGATAGCCATTATGCGGTTTAAAGATCCCTGGAATCTATTGAATCGATTGTTCCATATATCTGTCTGAATTTCCTTCAGAGCGAAAGTGTCCATTGCTTGCTGCCTGGCTAACTCGTTTACGACAAAGATAACTTTATAGAGGATACCATATATACCTGGTTTTATCAACTGCTGCTGCTCATTTGCTATATCGTCCTCATCAATAGTCACAGGGTTGAGTGGAGAGTTTGAGAATACATCGTAGATCTCTTTTGAGCGGTCGCCTTGTATAAAGACATGCAGAACATAGCAGTCACTTGTGCATTTTATTTCTTTTGTTGACGAAGGCGTTGTTCTGCGTTTTACCAGACGCGTCAAAGGACATCCGATTTGTGAGCGGGCTCTTTCGGATAGCCTCTCGCGATACGCATTTATTATCAAATTGTCGCGGCCACAGTAGTTGATTAGGCTAGAAACGTAGATTTCTCTCGGTTTCCCTTTCAGTTCGTCATCGAGCTCCTGGTAAAACTACTGCGGATCCGGTTGAGAAAAGTCGTCCTCTGCATCGGAGTGGTCATACTCAGACAGGACTGAATCGTTTTGAATTTCCTGCTTGATTGTATTAAGTTGGCCATTAACCCTTTGTCTTGATCTTTGGCTAGGATTAGTAACTTATGCCATCTTATGCTATGATTGTCCCCCTTTCAACAGAGTATAAAGGGTAACCGTTATGATTGAGCGATGTTTACTTATTACAGTCAGTGATTACAGTCAGTGAAGCTTGACAATGTGATTGGAACGTAGCCTGGGGGTACCGGTTTATTATATCAATCCGATACTCCACCCACAATTGTATCAACAAAATTATATTGCAACATCGAAATAATTCATAAAACAACGTTCATTACAATCAATCACTCACTGTTACGTTAGTTCTGTTTTTGTTTCTTTACTAAACTGCTTTTGTAAGTCTCTGACAAGTTGATATATATCGAATTTTAAATAAAACACATGAGAAGCAATATTTAATCGTCTTGGAGAAGAGGATTTTTAAAGTTTGCAATATAACCATATAAGGCAAAACAAGACACATTTCTACAAAATTATTTGAAAATCGGCCAACCAGTTTGGGAGAAGAAGAATTTAAAAGCTTTTCGTCTGGTTACCATGGAAACCAGAATTCTGCATGGATCCCAAACATTTGAAGATATTCTGGGGAGGTCATTGAGAGGATGCTTTCTGTGAAAGTTCACCCCAATTGACATACTGGTTACTGAGAAGAAGATGTTGACGGACGCACGACGGACATAGGGCGATCACAATAACTCATCTTAAGCAGGTGAGCTAAAATCTAGATACTAAGTTCCCACACCAGACAGTAGACATTACAGACTTTTGACAACTTTGCAGCAGACGACTTTTGAAACACTGCTAATAATGAGCTATTTCTCCTTTTGCCACAAAGTTTTCAACTCTTTTCATACTATTGCCTAGATGTTTTCATCCTTGTTGGCTGCAGATTGTGTTGTATGTGGGAAAGGGTTAACTTACACTTTCTCTGATACAGATGTCTTTAGATGCCTCTGCAGCTGACAGCTTTTCAAATAATTGGTTTAACTTTATATTTCCAGTTATTCAGATGCTATGTCATTTATTTTTATATTATTTCAACCTAACTTAAATATTTTGCAACATTCTGTACAGATTTTGTTCTTCGTCTTCATGCCGAGCGCCGGTAGCTCAGTTCGTAGCGATTAGCGACGCGGGTTGTCATTCCAGGGGTTATGAGTTCGAACCTCAGCTCGGTCAACACTCTTTCTTACGTTTGACAAAAGTCACTGTTACAAGTGTCATTGGTCTTTCACTAATGGGCTAACAGTCTTATGTGGAAAAGCAGCCAGTTGCTTGGAGAGTATGTTGTGTAGGGTACTGGTGTGAGAAAACCGTGAAACATGAGTAGGTGGTGTACAGGCAACCGTGATATGACTGACCTATTGTTGAAAACTGAGTTAAACCCCAATCAATTAATTAATCATTCTTCGTCTTCATATACATAATCAATTTTTAGAATTGAGATAGAACTATGTCTGAATGAACCAGATTATTTTCTGTACACAATCTGCTCATCTGGTTCCAGTATGCCCTGACTATTTCGAACAGGAAGCTGTGCGTCGTCAACACTTTATTTAACAACATCTCCTCCTAAAACACTGTATGGATCTTGAGTAAACTGTGTTGGAATGATCCTTGGGTGATCTTCTTTCAAATTGATTCAAAGAAATTAATACCATACAGAACTGTGGTTGCCATTTATTGCCATGATTTACAAAGAGATACATAGGGAAAAGTTCAAGAATAATTCGTTTCAAGTACTTTCAGTACTTTGATTTTTATACCGATCATTTTAAAGCAATGTTAAGGTAACATATCGGGTGAACGTTTATATCCATTTCAATGTATTCTTACAAAAGAACTGCAACCAAATCCATGCTATAGGATATCCATACAAAATGTCTGTATTAAATAATTTACCCCCCATTGTTATTGAAATAAGAAGCAATTTAAACCCTGTCCCACTTGCAGACAAATTTATTTTGATGCATCTGTAGCAGACTTCTAATCAAAACATTATGGCAAAAGAAGCAACTGCTCATTATAGGAAGTTTCTCATTATGCCCCAGTTGTTTCATTAATTAATCGTTTTGGACATTTACCATTTTCCCTAAAATGTATTCATAGTCCTCTTCTGCAGAATTGCTGTATGTGGGAAAAGGTTTACCCTCTACCTCAAACAAACGTTTTCTGACTTCTCTGCAGTAGACGACTTTTGAAAACACTGAGAAAAAAGGAGAAATTGCTCAAAACAAGCATTTTTTCTTTTTTTCAAAAAAAAAGGACATATTTCTTTAACCCTTTTCCACATACAACTAATCTGCAGACGACTTGGAAAATGTCTATTAACAACTATGGAAAATCAGACAGCAACCAGTATTGCCGGTACTCTTTAACATAACAACAGTCGTAATACTAATCCCTGCAGACAGCAACAAGTATTACCGGTATTCTTTAACCGGAAAACAATCGTCATACTAATCCCTGCAGGCAGCAACCAGTTTTACCGGTATTCTTTAATCGGAGAACAGTTGTAATACTATCCCTGCAGACAACAACCAGTATTACCGGTATTCTTTAACCTGACAACAGTCGTACTACTATCCCTGCAGACAACAAACAGTATTACAGGTATTCTTTAACCTGACAACAGTAGTAATACTAATCTCTGCAGACAGCAACCAGTATTACAGGTATTCTTTAACCGGACAACAGTCGTAATACTAATCCCTGCAGACAGCAACCAGTATTACAGGTATTATTTAACCTGACAACAGTAGTAATACTAATCCCTGCAGACAGCAACCAGTATTACAGGTATTCTTTAACCGGACAACAGTCGTAATACTATTCCTGCAGACAGCAACCAGTATTACCGGTATTCTTTAACCAGACAACAGTCGTAATACTAATCCCTGCAGACAGCAACCAGTATTACAGGTATTCTTTAACCGGACACAATTCGTAATACTAATCGCTGCAGACAGCAACCAGTATAACCGGTATTCTTTAACCGGACAACAGTCGTAATACTAATCCCTGCAGACAGCAACCAGTATTACAGGTATTATTTAACCGGACAACAGTCGTAATAAAATCCCTGCAGACAGCAACCAGTATTACCGGTATTCTTTATCCGGACAACAGTAGTAATAGTAATCTCTGCAGACAGCAACCAGTATTACAGGTATTCTTTATCCGGACACAATTCGTAATATTAATCCATGCAGACAGCAACCAGTATTACAGGTATTATTTAACCGGACACAATTCGTAATACTAATCCCTGTAGACAGCAACCAGTAGTACAGGTATTATTTAACCGGACACAATTCGTAATACTAATCTCTGCAAACAGCAACCAGTATTACAGGTATTATTTAACCGGACACAATTCGTAATACTAATCCCTGCAGACAGCAACCAGTATTACCGGTATTCTTTAACCGGACACAATTCGTAATACTAATCCCTGCAGACAGCAACCAGTATTACAGGTATTCTTTATCCGGACACAATTCGTAATATTAATCCATGCAGACAGCAACCGGTATTAAAGGTATCATTTAACCGGACAAAATTCGTAATACTAATCCCTGTAGACAGCAACCAGTATTACAGGTATTCTTTAACCGGACACAATTCGTAATACTAATCTCTGAAAACAGCAACCAGTATTACAGGTATTATTTAACCGGACACAATTCGTAATACTAATCCCTGCAGACAGCGACCAGTATTATAGGTATTCTTTAACCGGACACAATTCGTAATACTAATCCCTGCAGACAGCAACCAGTATTACAGGTATTCTTTATCCGGACAACAGTAGTAATAGTAATCTCTGCAGACAGCAACCAGTATTACAGGTATTCTTTAGCCTAACAACAGTCGTAATACTAATCCCTGCAGACAGCAACCAGTATTACAGGTATTCTTTAACCGGATAACAGTTGTAATACTAATCCCTGCAGACAGCAACCAGTATTACAGGTATTCTTTAACCTAACAACAGTCGTAATACTAATCCCTGCAGACAGCAACCAGTATTAATGGTATTATTTAACCTAACAACAGTCGTAATACTTATCCCTGAAGACAGCAACCAGTATTACCGGTATTCTTTAACCGGACACAATTCGTAATACTAATCCCTGCAGACAGCAACCAGTATTACAGGTATTCTTTAACCGGAAACAATTCGTAATACTAATCCCTGCAGACAGCAACCAGTATTACCGGTATTCTTTAACCGGACACAATTCGTAATACTAATCCCTGCAGACAGCAACCAGTATTACAGGTATTCTTTATCCGGACACAATTCGTAATATTAATCCATGCAGACAGCAACCGGTATTACAGGTATTATTTAACCGGACACAATTCGTAATACTAATCCCTGTAGACAGCAACCAGTATTACAGGTATCATTTAACCGGACACAATTCGTAATACTAATCCCTGCAGACAGCAACCAGTATTACAGGTATTCTTTAACCGGACACAATTCGTAATATTAATCCATGCAGACAGCAACCGGTATTACAGGTATTATTTAACCGGACACAATTCGTAATACTAATCCCTGTAGACAGCAACCAGTATTACAGGTATCATTTAACCGGACAGAATTCGTAATACTAATCCCTGCAGACAGCAACCGGTATTACAGGTATTATTTAACCGGACACAATTCGTAATACTAATCCCTGCAGACAGCAACCAGTATTACAGGTATTCTTTAACCGGACACAATTCGTAATACTAATCTCTGCAAACAGCAACCAGTATTACAGGTATTATTTAACCGGACACAATTCGTAATACTAATCCCTGCAGACAGCAACCAGTATTACCGGTATTCTTTAACCGGACACAATTCGTAATACTAATCCCTGCAGACAGCAACCAGTATTACAGGTATTCTTTATCCGGACAACAGTAGTAATAGTAATCCCTGCAGACAGCAACCAGTATTACAGGTATTCTTTAGCCTAACAACAGTCGTAATACTAATCCCTGCAGACAGCAACCAGTATTACAGGTATTCTTTAACCGGATAACAGTTGTAATACTAATCCCTGCAGACAGCAACCAGTATTACAGGTATTCTTTAACCTAACAACAGTCGTAATACTAATCCCTGCAGACAGCAACCAGTATTAATGGTATTATTTAACCTAACAACAGTCGTAATACTAATCCCTGCAGACAGCAACCAGTATTACCGGTATTCTTTAACCGGACACAATTCGTAATACTAATCCCTGCAGACAGCAACCAGTATTACCGGTATTCTTTAACATGACAACAGTAGTAATACTAATCTCTGCAGACAGCAACCAGTATTACAGGTATTCTTTAACCGGACACAATTCGTAATACTAATCCCTGGATACAGCAACCAGTAATACAGGTATCATTTAACCGGACATAATTCGTAATACTGATCCCTGCAGACAGCAACCAGTATTACCGCTATTCTTTAACCGGACAAAATTCGTAATACTAATCTCTGCAGACAGCAACCAGTATTACAGGCATTATATAACCGGACACAATTCGTAATACTAATCTCTGCAGACAGCAACCAGTATTACAGGTATTCTCTAACCGGACACAATTCGTAATACTAATCCCTGCAGACAGCAACCAGTATTACAGGTATGTTTTAACCGGACACAATTCGTAATACTAATCTCTGCAGACAGCAACCAGTATTACAGGTATTCTTTAACTGGACACAATTCGTAATACTAATCCCGGCATAGAGCAACCAATATTACAGGTATTCTTTAACCTAACAACAGTCGTAATACTAATCCCTGCAGACAGCAACCAGTATTACAGGTATTGTTTAACCGGACACAATTCGTAATATTAATCCATGCAGACAGCAACCAGTATTACAGGTATTATTTAACCGGACACAATTCGTAATACTAATCCCTGCAGACAGCAACCAGTATTACAGGTATTCTTTAACCGGACACAATTCGTAATACTAATCCCTGCAGACAGCAACCAGTATTACAGGTATTCTTTAACCGGACACAATTTGTAATACTAATCCCTGCAGACAGCAACCAGTATTACAGGTATTCTTTAACCGGACACAATTCATAATACTAATCCCTGCAGACAGCAACCAGTATTACAGGTATTATTTAACCGGACACAATTCGTAATACTAATCTCTGCAAACAGCAACCAGTATTACAGGTATTATTTAACCGGACACAATTCGTAATACTAATCCCTGCAAACAGCAACCAGAATTACAGGTATTCTTTAACCGGACACAATTCGTAATACTAATCCCTGCAGACAGCAACCAGTATTACAGGTATTATTTAACCGGATAACAGTTGTAATACTAATCCCTGCAGACAGCAACCAGTATTACAGGTATTCTTTAACCTAACAACTGTCGTAATACTAATCCCTGCAGACAACAACCAGTATTACAGGTATTCTTTAACCGGATAACAGTTGTAATACTTATCCCTGCAAACAGCAACCAGTATTACAGGTATTCTTTAACCGGATAACAGTTGTAATACTAATCCCTGCAGACAGCAACCAGTATTACAGGTATTCTTTAACCGGATAACAGTGGTAATACTAATCCCTGCAGACAGCAACCAGTATTACAGGTATTATTTAACCGGATAACAGTCGTAATAGTAATCCCTGCAGACAGCAACCAGTATTACAGGTATTCTTTAACCGGACAACAGTCGTAATACTAATCTCTGCAGACAGCAACCAGTATTACAGGTATTCTTTAACCGGATAACAGTGGTAATACTAATCCCTGCAGACAGCAACCAGTATTACAGGTATTCTTTAACCGGATAACAGTCGTAATACTAATCCCTGCAGACAGCAACCAGTATTACAGGTATTCTTTAACCGGACAACAGTCGTAATACTAATCCCTGCAGACAGCAACCAGTATTACAGGTATTCTTTAACCGGATAACAGTTGTAATACTAATCCATGCAGACAGCAACCAGTATTACAGGTATTCTTTAACCTAACAACAGTCGTAATACTAATCCCTGCAGACAGCAACCAGTATTACAGGTATTCTTTAACCTAACAACAGTCGTAATACTAATCCCTGCAGACAGCAACCAGTATTAAAGGTATCATTTAACGAGACACAATTCGTAATACTAATCCCTGCAGACAGCAACCAGTATTAAAGGTATCATTAAACGAGACACAATTCGTAAAACTAATCCCTGCAGACAGCAACCAGTAGTACAGGTATTCTTTAACCGGATAACAGTTGTAATACTAATCCCTGCAGACAGCAACCAGTATTACAGGTATTCTTTAACCTAACAACAGTCGTAATACTAATCCCTGCAGACAGCAACCAGTATTACAGGTATTCTTTAACCTAACAACAGTCGTAATACTAATCTCTGCAGACAGCAACCAGTATTACAGGTATTCTTTAACCGGACACAATTCGTAATACTTATCCCTGGATACAGCAACCAGTATTACAGGTATCATTTAACCGGACATAATTCGTAATACTAATCCCTGCAGAAAGCAACCAGTATTACCGCTATTCTTTAACCGGACAAAATTCGTAATACTAATCTCTGCAGACAGCAACCAGTATTACAGGCATTACTTAACCGGACACAATTCGTAATACTAATCTCTGCAGACAGCAACCAGTATTACAGGTATTCTCTAACCGGACACAATTCGTAATACTAATCCCTGCAGACAGCAACCAGTATTACAGGTATGTTTTAACCGGACACAATTCGTAATACTAATCTCTGCAGACAGCAACCAGTATTACAGGTATTCTTTAACTGGACACAATTCGTAATACTAATCCCTGCATAGAGCAACCAATATTACAGGTATTCTTTAACCTAACAACAGTCGTAATACTAATCCCTGCAGACAGCAACCAGTATTACAGGTATTCTTTAACCGGACACAATTCGTAATATTAATCCATGCAGACAGCAACCAGTATTACAGGTATTATTTAACCGGACACAATTCGTAATACTAATCCCTGCAGACAGCAACCAGTATTACAGGTATTATTTAACCGGACACAATTCGTAATACTAATCCCTGCAGACAGCAACCAGTAGTACAGGTATTCTTTAACCGGACAACAGTTGTAATACAATCCCTGCACACATCAACCAGTATTACCCATATTCTTTCAGACTACAGTCTTAATACTAATCCCTGCAGACAGCAACCACTATTACCGGTATCCTTCAATCGGATAACAGTCGTAATACAATCTCTGCAGACAGCAACCAGTATTACCGGTATTCTTAACCGGATAAAGGTTGTAATACTAATCTCTGCAGACAGCAACCAGTATTACTGGTATTCCTTAACGTGACAACAATTGTAATACTAATCCCTGCAGACAGAAACTAGATTTACCGGTATGCTTTAACCAGACAACAGTCGTTATATTATCCATGCAGACAGCAACCAGTAGTACAGGTATTCTTTAACCGGACAACAGTTGTAATACAATCCCTGTTACACATCAACCAGTATTACCCATATTCCTTCAGACTACAGTCTTAATACTAATCCCTGCAGACAGCAACCACTATAACCGGTATTCTTCAATCGGATAACAGTCGTAATACAATCTCTGCAGACAGCAACCAGTATTACCGGTATTCTTTAACCGGATAAAGGTTGTAATACTAATCTCTGCAGACAGCAACCAGTATTACTGGTATTCCTTAACGTGACAACAGTTGTCATACTAATCCCTGCAGACAGAAACTAGATTTACCGGTATTCTTTAACCAGACAACAGTCGTTATATTATCCCTGCAGACAGCAACCAGTATTACCAGTATTCTTCAACCGGATAACAGTTGTAATACTAATCCCTGCAGACAGCAACCAGTATTACCGGTATTCTTTAACCGGACACAATTCGTAATACTAATCTCTGCAGACAACAACCAGTAGTACAGGTATTCTTTAACCGGACAACAGTCGTAATACTAATCCTTGCAGACAGCAACCAGTAGTACAGGTATTCTTTAACCGGACAACAGTTGTAATACAATCCCTGCACACATCAACCAGTATTTCACATATTCTTTAACCGGACTACAGTCGTAATACTAATCCCTGCAGACAGCAACCACTATTACCGTTATTCTTCAACCGGATAACTGTCGTAGTACAATCTCTGCAGACAGTAAACAGTATTACCGGTATTCTTTAACCGGACAACAGTCGTAATACTAATCCCTGCAGACAGCAACCAGTAGTACAGGTATTCGTTAACCGGACAACAGTTGTAATACAATCCCTGCAGACATCAACCAGTATTTCCCATATTCTTTAACCGGACTACAGTCGTAATACTAATCCCTGCAGACAGCAACCACTATTACCGTTATTCTTCAACCGGATAACAGTCGTAATACAATCTCTGCAGACAGCAACTAGTATTACAGGTATTCTTTAACCTGACAACAGTCGTAATACTAATCCTTGCAGACAGCAACCAGTATTACAGGTATTCTTTAACCGGACAACAGTCGTAATTACAATCCATGCAGACAGCAACTAGATTTACCGTTATTCTTTAACCTAACAACAGTCGTAATACTAATCTCTGCAGACAGCAACCGGTATTACAGGTATTCTTTAACCTGACAACAGTCGTAATACTAATCCCTGCAGACAGCAACCAGTATTACAGGTATTATTTAACCGGACACAATGCGTAATACTAATCCCTGCAGACAGCAACCAGTATTACAGGTATTCTTTAACCGGACACAATTCGTAATACTAATCTCTGCAGACAGCAACCAGTATTACAGGTATTCTTTAACCGGACACAATTCGTAATACTAATCCCTGCAGACAGCAACCAGTATTACAGGTATTCTTTAACCGGACACAATTCGTACTACTAATCTCTGCAGACAGCAACCAGTATTACAGGTATTCTTTAACCGGACACAATTCGTAATACTAATCTCTACAGACAGCAACCAGTATTACAGGTATTATTTAACCGGACACAATTCGTAATACTAATCCCTGATGACAGCAACCGGTATTACCGGTATACTTTAACCGGACACAATTCGTAATACTAATCTCTGCAGACAGCAACCAGTATTACCGGTATTATTTACCCGGACTACAGTCGTAATACTAATCCCTGCAGACAGCAACCAGTAGTACAGGTATTATTTAACCGGACAACAGTAGTAATACTATCCCTGCAGACAGCAACCAGTATTACCTGTATTCTTTTACCGGACAACAGTCGTAATACAATCCCTGCAGACAACAACCAGTATTACCGGTATTCTTTAACCGGACAACAGTAGTAATACTATCCCTGCAGACAGCATCCATTATTACCGGTATTCTTTAACCGGACAACAGTAGTAATACTATCCCTGCAGACAACAACCAGTGCTACCGGTATTCTTTAATCGGACAACATTTGTAATACTATCCCTGCATACATCAACCAGTATTACCGGTATTCTTTAACCGAACAACAGTAGTAATACTATCCCTGCAGACAGCATCCATTATTACCGGTATTCTTTAACCGGACAACAGTAGTTATACTATCCCTGCAGACATCAACCAGTATTACCGGTATTCTTTATCCTAACAACAGTTGTAATACTATCCATGAAGACAGCAACCAGTATTACCGGTATTCTTTAACCGGACAACAGTAGTAATACTATCCCTGCAGACAGCATCCATTATTACCGGTATTCTTTAACCGGACAACAGTAGTTATACTATCCCTGCAGACATCAACCAGTATTACCGGTATTCTTTATCCTAACAACAGTCATCATACTATCCATAAAGACAGCAACCAGTATAACCGGTGTTCTTAAACGTGACAACAGTAGTAGTACTATCCCTGCAGACAGCAATCAGTATTACCTATATTCTTTAACCTAACAACAGTAGTAATACTAATCCCTGCATACAGCAACCAGTATTACCTGTATTCTTTAACCAGACAACAGTAGTAATACTAATCCCTGCAGACATCAACCAGTATTACCGGTATTCTTTAACTGGACAACAGTCGTAATACTAATCCATGCATACAACAACCAGTATTACCGGTATTCTTTAACCGGAGAACAGTCGTAATACTATCCATGCATACAGCAACCAGTATTACCGGTATTCTTTAACCTGACAACAGTCGTAATAGAATCCCTGCAGACATCAACCAGTATTACCGGTATTCGTTAACCGGACAACAGTTGTAATACTATCCCTACAGACAGCAACCAGTATTACCGGTATTCTTTAACCTGACAACAGTCGTAATGATATCCATGCATACAGCAACCAGTATAACCGGTATTCTTTAACGTGACAACAGTAGTAATACTATCCTTGCAGCCAGCAACCAGTATTACCGGTATTATTTAACGTGACAACAGTAGTAATACTATCCCTGCAGACAGCAACCAATATTACCGGTATTCTTTAACCGGACAACAACCGTAATGCTATTCCTGTTCACGGTAACCAGTATTACCGGTATTTTTTAACCGGACAACAGTCGTGCACGAAGATTTTGTAATTTTTCACTATATAAACATAAGAAAAACGAACATGCAACCCTGGTATCTATATTATTCAACGTATTAGTATAATTTAAAAACTCTTACAAGGGGGTCTCCCAAACATTTCTATTCAAGTCTTGCAGGTGCTTTTGTACAATAATTTATTTAAATTTTATACAATATATACATATAACGAACACAAGCCCCATCTCCTGGCGTTCATGTTTTCCAACGGATCGGAATAATGTATTGGTAGATGGTCTCTCAAGGAACATTTGTACTATTTTTTTTTTAAAGTTGTTACAGTACACATTTTAGGAATACAAGCTCCGCCCCCTAGCAGCCATGTCTTTCAACGAACAGAATTAATGTGAACAATTTGGGTAATGGGTCACCCAAGAAGCATGTGTAAAAACAAATAATTTTCAAATCTGTGTATTAATTAGGATCAAGACCTTTTTGAATTTATTCATTCGAGCAACTTTGAAAGAGGACCATACAATGATCATTTATACCAAGGTAAGGCAACTAAATCTGAATCTAAATATTTAGTCCGCTTTTTGAATCCTCGGAGATATAGATTTAGTTCTATTCACCAACGCGTTTTAAACCCGTCGTAATTGAATCCAATTCATAAATGCTGTAAGCGGCCGTACAACGACCCTGATTCCCTAATTATTAACAGAGCCTCGGTTGTGTAAATGTAGAGCGTTCGCCTTGGGTGCGGGTTGTCGTGTGTTCGATCCCCAGTCCATTCAGATTTGCGGGGTTAGCATTACGACTGACTAGCTGGCTAGTGTCATAATAAATGGACCAGTGGTACTGGGAACTCTCCCAGGAAATGCCCTGATATAACTGTAAATTGTTGAAAACTTGATGTTTTGTAAAATATCGTCTTTTTTTACTATGTTGCTCGAATTTAGGGGGCATGTGTTTTTTAAGTAGATCCAAGGATGAATTTGAGATTAAAAAAAACACATTTTATAGTGTTGAATTATTTAAATAACTGAGTAAACGAATTAAGTTTAAACCACACAGACTATTGTGGTAAATGATTTACCGCAATCACATGAATATGTAACTCTACCTTCGCGGATATACGGACATGTCATTTTAAGTGACGCATTCACCTGGGGTATTGCATTTCAATACACCGATTGTTCAACAAGTGATAAATACACCCCTATTACATGTACAACCGTAGTTTGATTAAATTTAAGTCAACCTACGGGAAATTTGCTGCTTATAATCATTAGAGCCGAAAAACCCATTCATAATGCAGTGATGCAGCTAACATTCATTCTCCAAAATAGAAAATTGCAAAATTGAAGGATTAAATATATGTTCCCACGCATACAAGTGGAGGCTTTATCTTTAACTTATACGCGAACAATGCAGATCGAGATCAGACTGCGTGGATATGCAAGGGGATTTCGTTGGTCGTTAAATATATGTAATCTGTTTCCCCGACACCAACACCGATTTATACAAATTCTCTGTGACGTATTAACAGCGCTCTTACAATTTTTCCCGATAAACGAGTTATTGATACCTCCAAATTAACTCTTTCCCACATACAACAAACCTGCAGCAGACAACTTTGAAATCATCTGGGTAAAAATATGGAATATCTGTATTTAAGAAAGTTTAGATATTGAACAGAGTTTAAAATATTGTGGCAGAAGGAGAAATTGCTCGTTTTGAGCAATTTCTTCTTTTGCCACAATGTTTTCAAAACGTTTCTGCTTCAGAGGCGTCAGAAAGCGTCTATATGTCAAATTAAAATATTTGAAATGAAAGTTTAAATATTGAATAGAGTTTCAAATATTGTGGCAGAAGGAGAAATTGTTCATTTTGAGCAGTTTCTTCTTTTGCAACAATGTTTTCAATAGGTTTCTGCTGCAGAGGCGTCTATATGTCAATGACAATGACAATGAACATATTTTATTTACGTAAGGTCACCGGCTTATAACAATTATGTTGACATCATATAACATTTTCACACAGCAAATCTTTGAACGTTTGCCTGATATGATATTTAAAGATATGTCTGTATCGAAGGATTACAAGATTGAATCAATTGGGACCTTAAATTGTGTTTATATAAAACCTTGAAAACATTAATGCGAAATGAGAAATAGGTTATTTGGAGCAGTTTCTACTTTTCCCATCATGTTTTGAATTATAATCTACGATAGAAGCATACTTTATTATGAAAAAGGTAATGGTTTACATATTGACATAGGTAGAAACTATGAGATAACGTCCCATAACAGTTGATTCATTTACTTATAACATATATGTTATTACATTATAAAATATATATGTAGTATAGTGGATAGACAATACTTATGTAGCTATGTGTTTGTATAAGGGGATAATTATATTGCCTTGCTAAAGCGCTAGCTGTTATAGCGACGTAGTAGAGTGTTCGCCTACGGGACAGGAGGTCCCGAGTTCGAGTCCTGTTCGGGTCGGACTCTTTCAGCTAGGTTACGTTTGCGCCTAATAAGGGACAGAACACTATACTACATAGGCATACGTAGTGTTATAGCATTCTATAAACACTGCTGCATATCCAATACAATACAATACAATACATTTTATTACCTTCAGGCACATTTACCTATAGTAAATTACAAACAAGTATTTACAATTTACAAAACGAAATCCCTTTACGAAAGGCAAAAATAATATAAATTATGAATATTAAACAATTGTTCCGACAATAAAAACAATGACTATAACAATAGAAACAAATACAATAGTGCGTACCAATATCAAACTATATAACAGTATACAGTCTGATATCGGTCTACACCACACACCCATATCTCACAATTTACATTGATAGCGTACTCGTGTACACATATATAATTATTAATTCAACCAAAACAAGATGATCGAAATAACTATGCAGTCTGATCTCGGTCCACGTTCATTTTGTGGTACACATACAATACAATATGTGGTAAAGGGTTAACCTTTGTCCAACATGTTGACGCTTCGTCAAACGAGGTCACCTTGACAATACTGTGGCAAAAAGTGTCAATCGATCATAATGAGCACTTTCTCCTTTCCACAAATGTTGTGTAGCTCAACTTAATGGTTACAGTTTTATTCAATATGATGCCTGATGGTTTTGACCACGCATACGACGAGAGTACTGGATATGTCTCTATGAAGCAGACATTGAGTGTGATTAATACAAGCTAAAGGCTTGTCTCGCAATTGTTGTAAAATATATAAGTTTAAACTATAGGCACGTTTAAACGTATTCATATGAGGGAAGAGAGCATACACCAACGGTAATTTAATATTTTCAAATACCCAAAAGCAGTCAGACCGGTCTATTAAAGTTATATTCGTCACGGTAACGGCGTACCCTTGTCCGCATTGAGCGCATTATGTCCATTCTATGTATTATACCTAAAAGGGCATAACTCCCTGAATTAAATTACCCATGTCAGTGATGTATTTTACGTTCAGTCCAAAATATATCCCTAAAATAAAAATACATAATATAAATATAACATGTCGGATTAGATATGCTGTGCTAACGTAAACGTTTCTGAGGATTAAAGACACGTACTTTTAAGAAGGATGTACGCATTCAAAAAAAAATTAAAACTTCCGCATCCGCTTTCTATCACTTATACAACACACTCATTCGTTGTAATTTTAGTCGGCAGATTTTGTGTGGATATAGGCGTTTCTTTAAAGGGATATATTTCTTCACCAATAGATATAACACGTGCGTTAACTACTTGACTGCGATATTTGCATTCTGTATTTAATTATATTTATGATACTATTATACTTTCTAAAGACTTTAAACATTTTAAAACAAACAGAACGGACATTGCTGATATTCTTCAAAATTCCAATTATTTATTTATCTTTATATGCTAACTAAACGTGTTTAACGATTAATAGCACAATAACATATATGAGCTTTCCCACGAGAAAACTAGCAGTATGGACTATGCGTAATGTATCGTTCCAGATCAACCTGCGCAGTCCGCGCAGGCTAATCCGGGCCGAGAAATCCCGTCCCAGGTGCATACATGCATGTCCAGAAATGAAGCCGCTTTTACAATAGTAGTGTCCCCTGTTTTTTAAGCCTGAAGACCAAAATTGATTGTTTCCCTTTGCTGTAATCCAAATCGCTGTGTTATTTCTGCGTTAATCCAAGCGCATCGTATTTAAATATCGATTTATCGATTTATCGATTTTTATTATACGCTGCTTGCTTGCGATAAGGAATTTTATGACCTTTATAGCTTGACCCATTATCGATCGATAGCTTGGTTTATGGCTGTCGTAACATAACATAACACATTTTCTTACACCCAGTAAATGTTACATTTAACATGGGGAATTGATTTCATGGTTTATGACTGTGGTAGAACAATTGTGCAAAAGAGACATTGCTCATGATGAACAAGTTCTCCTATACCCACAATGTGTTTATCCTACAAATATCTTAATACATTTTCAAACGTTGTTGTGTGGTTAAACATTATAAAAAATGCATTGAAGGATAAATGGAAAAATAAAAATAAAGAGAAATATTAAATAGACCGTATTTTATTTTCTTATAGGGTTTTTAATACAAATATACAGTACATACATAAACATAAAATAAGAGTTTAAACATAAAATAGACATGACTGTGTTAGAATACCTTTGAAAACATTGTGGTAAAAGCAGAAATCGCTCATAACGAGCAATTTCTGTTTTTGTCACGATGTTTTTTCCCATATAGGAAGATATAAGTTCAGTTGTATCAATTGTGCCGTTCATTGACGGGAAAAAGTGCCTAAGCATTGTGCATATGCAAAAGTTCCAACAATTTCTCCCGTTTTCGAACACGGGTTACTATGCCAAGTGTTTTTAGTTTTGATTTTATTTCCTCACAAGTTAGCTCGGGACTAGGTCGTTCATTTTTCTCATTTCTGTCAAGATATTCTGTATGAGCGAAATCTATTTCTCTTCTAATCTTTCTCTTTTTTTGCAGATCGTGTATCAAAAATTGCACCCTCCCAGAAATCTGAGGTTTTTTTTAAATAGGGACGCTTTGCTCTCTGATACGGAGAAAACTGCTCTATTCGTTTTCTAACAACAAGCTCATCGTGTGTCTGGTCTATTTTACGAACAGAGTTATAACCAGATCAGACAGTACAGATTCGTAAGCTAGTCTGGATCTACACTTGTCGCAAGTGCCTTAGGGTCGGTTTTCGCAAAGCAAATATCATACTTCATATTTAGATGGAATCACTTAGCACTGTTAAATGGGGGAAACGACTTGGAACGTAATTTCTGTAATCATTCAGACCAGTTTACTCGAAAATAGGCTAATACGGTATTTTTATGAAGATGTGAAGTGTATAAAGTGAGACTTGATCAAACATACGTAAACGAATTTACTTTCTGTACTTATTTTCAACTTCTCAGGTCCGAATGGTGTATTCAATATCCGCGGTAAGCTAATATTCACAACAGATAATGTATAATTCAAGTATTTAATGACTTATAATACAAAAAATATTACAGGAATCAACGTTTACACATACTATGTGTTTGCGAGCAGATCGCTATTTGAAGATCTATATACATATACATGTATGAACGTCGAACCAATACGATGACATCTTTGACGATATCAATCCACGCAGTCTTATCTGGATCTTCACTTTTCGTCATTTAGTGACAGAGGATTTTAGTAGTCAACAATCTTGTTTCCCAAACAAAATATGTTACTGAAGGGCAGACAGTTTTGTTCAACACTTGTCCTTAGTACCCCAGTATTTGCTTTATTGGATCAGACTTAAATGATCCTAGTTGTTGGTCAAATACCTGCTTGGCCATTCTTTCTCACCGATGATTTGACAAAAGTAATTTTTCTTCCTAAACTTTGTCCTGCAAAGGTCTCATTTCAACGATATGTAAAGTAGACCCTTGGGCAAAGTTCAAATTAAAGAATTAAGTCGCAAAATAACAATGACATGTGATGATTCAGACCACTTAAAGCACTTATACTAGTTACAAAAATATCATTTTATATTCGCAATCTCACTGGTTTCAATCTACAACGGAAGACGGAGGCTTTGAAATATGATTTGATTTTGGCAATCATACTGTTTTAAATCTACAACGGAAGACGGGTGCTTTGAAATATTAAAATGTTTGGTACAGGTTGGTAACGGTTTGGAATATTACTTCTTATCGCTACACAAAACTATTCAACACTTGTCGCCCACTTAAACAAAGCACGAGCATGTGAATTTGTCAAACTGTACATCTCCGTCTACCGTTGTAGATCGAGAACAGTGAATCTGACATCAGATGATCCTAAGTGTTTACTACGGAATACCGTTAGGGCCATCGCCTATAAATGTATGATCTGAAACGCGATACTCGACAGTACGATGATGATAACACGACAACGCGACGGTACGATGGTGAAGACACGACGGTACGATGGTGAAGACACGACGGTACGATGGTGAAGACACGACGGTACGATGGTGATTTCGTGAAGACACGACGGTACGATGATGATAACGCGACGGTACGATGGTGAAGACACGACGGTACGATGGTGATAACACGACGGTACGATGGTGAAGACACGACGGTACGATGATGAAGACACGACGGTACGATGGTGATAACACGACGGTACGATGGTGAAGACGCGACAGTACGATACTACGACGGTACGATGGTGAAAACGCGACAGTACGATGGTGAAAACGCGACAGTACGATGGTGAAGACACGATAGTATATCGCATTATCATCATCGTACTGTCGTATTATCGTGTTTTCACCATCGTACCGTCGTGTCTTCACCATCGTGTCTTCACCATCGTACCGTCGCGTTGTCGTGTTATCATCATCGTACTGTCGAGTATCGCGTTTCAGATCAATACATTCATAGGCGATGGCCCTAACGGTATTCCGTAGTTTACACATGCCATCATATGAATCGGGGACTTTGTCCATTTCACTTCATAAACACGCGGAAAATAATAACAAACGCTGAAGTATGAGGTTTACAAAAACAATGGAAAAGATCATTACAAAACTTATCCACATATCAACGTTCAATGAGACGACCCTTCAAGTATAATGTTAGGTAACCATTTCCCACATACGACAAGTCATCATCAGACGACACATCGAGACAAACATATGGACCATCTTTATAAATGAAACTATACGTATTGAACATTCATTTGCAAAATGAGAAATTGCTCATTGTGAACAAAATCTCTTTTCCCACTTTTTATACCACATAAGTAAGTTTTTGGTGCGTCAACATTGTTGAAAGGCTTAAACAAAGAAACATCGAATGTATTACTGGGTAATATCGATACCGTATCGACCTATTTGCGAGTAAAGTGGTCAGCATGATCCTAGAAATCAGACCCTGTCGCTCCTCCATTAAACAGTACTTAGTGATTCCATCTTAATAGGACCGGCGCTCTAGGAAAACCAACATTAAGGCAATGGCTATGAGGGTATATCAAAAGCAGCATGCGCATACGCGCAGTCTGATCCGATTCTAAACTGTTCGCAAATAAGTCGCCTAATGTTTAATAAACTATTGGTAATTAATGTCAATTTTAATGAGAATAAATGTATGTGTATATTTATTCTTTTTTAAACGTGAAATAATTGAACTAGGGATGCTTTGCATATACCTCTGCTGCTAATAAATGTAATGGGGCTACACTTCCAGTTCTTTGACACAATGTGTATATATGTCTGTATAACATATATATAATGGGCTACACTTCCAGTTCTATGACACAATGTGTATATACATATGTATAACATATATGTAATGGGGCTACACTTCCAGTTATTTTACACATTGTGTATTTACGTATGTATAACATATGTGTAATTGGGATAGACTTGTCCGTATTGAAGACGTATCTAAAAATATCTAATTTAAAGTTGATAGTAGTTCTTGAACATCTGGATTTCAGTCTATTAGATATTGCTACTTCAAGTGATTCAGCAGCATGTTGTAATCATACATCACAAACTGGCGGGGTAAGGAAGTTTTGGATGAGGTCCGGAGTCAAATGGTTCTCTGGTTCCCATGTACTTTCACTCTTATGGTACCCGGCCCATTTTACCAAGAACTGGACAGACTGAAATAGGAACAAAGCAAAATTGTTAAAAATAGTAGACAAAATGGGAGTAGACCAAGTTGGAATAAACCCATAGTTGTTTATGGCAGTAGTTTCACATGTCTCTTATCTGCCATACTTCATAAGGCAAACAGAGCAAATCAAGATAAGCTGGTCGATCTGGGTCTACTGTGTAAAAATCCTTGCTCTTTACAAGGATCAAACGTGTGTAATAGCAAATAATTAAAACACCTGGTGTTCATAAGGCAAACAGAGCAGACAAAGATAAGCTGGCCGATCTGGATCTACTTTGTCTGCAAAGGCGTTACAATGAGGGAATGTTAAAACAAATACCTATACTAACACAATAGAAATCCTTGCTCTGTACAAGGATAAAACGTGTGTAATAGCAAATAATTAAAACACCTGGTGTTCATAAGGCAAACAGAGCAGACCAAGATAAGCTGGCCGATCTGGATCTACTGTGTTTGCAGCTTTCTGTCGATTTACAGTTATTCATATTCCCGTGCGCCATTTACAAGATTATCGTCTGCAAAGTTTTGGTTGTGATTTGCTGTGCGTTAAACAAAAACTGAGGGAAAAGGAAAATTAGCTTTACGCCCTGAATAATTCCTATTTTCCACAATGCTTTCTATCTATTAACATTCTTTCATATTCACGTGTTTCATTTACAAGATAGCTTTAAGAAAGTGTGCGTCTTTACTTGAACAACAGCTGCGTTCTCTCACAATTTGAAAACATTGTTGAATAGAAATCACTTTTGTCAAACTTCTGGCAACTGGATTCAAGTTTAAACCCATCTCAAAACAACAAAGAGCATCTTTCTTTTTTTGAGAGTACGCAGACAAACTGAAAAATCGTTCTTGGAATTAAAGTCGAAAACGTTGAAGCAATAGATATGGTTCACTATGAGCAGTTTCTCTGAAATCTCTCTTAACGCATATACATGTATTAAATATAATAATTTAAAAATGCTTACCTTATCTGTACATCTTTTAGCAATAATCCGTTCGACAGAGTATGGTTCTGCTAACACATTCACTTTTTTAACTTTAACGTCACTAAAGTCAAAACCATCTTCGTTCAATAATTTGTAATTTATTAATTTCACAACACGACGAGAGCGCAAGGACTGGGTGGAAGCCATAGTTTCATTCACTATATGAGTGGAAAAAGGTGAAATACATGTATATACAGATAGATGCCACCTTAGTAGTGTTGAATAAAGGTGTTATAGCCTGTCAATTATGTCAGTCCTTAATTATTGACTGTTCTGACATTAACACCTGGAAAATATTAAAACATATTCAAACATTCGTCGGCGCCTAATCAAAATCCTTAAATCTATACTTCCAAAAAATAAAAATATAATATCAGAACAGAACAGAACAGAACAATTCTTTATTTCACCCAGGTACATACAAGGTACAACATGGGGTTATACATTATAATACAAATTTCAAAATATATAGTTTCCGGTTCAAGAGGGAAAGAGAGAGAGAGAGATAGAGGGGGGGGGGGGGGGGGGGGGGAGAGAGAGTGAATGGTGGGGGAATGACTGAGAACCTTTTGCTTAATATATATAATCAGTATATAGATATACAAGGTTCGCTCTTGTAACTGCAAGACCACAATCCTCGTGCTATGTATGCAAAGAAGTACAAGTAATGCAGTTACAAGGACTAACGTTTTATGCAATTGCGTTGACTAGGAAAACAAGAGTACATTAATATTTGTGGTAGTTCATTTCGGGTTATTTTCAGTATTAAGAAGGAATATCGTTATATATGTGAGTAATAACGTTAGCATTCAGATTTGAAATGAAATTGTAACAAATGTATACAGGCTTATCTTGTAAGGATTACTCTGGCATAAGTTTGATTTGGAGATTTGGAAATCAAAGTCCAGTGTTGCTCTTTAAGGTAGCAAACAAGAAAACATTTGTGATTTTAATTACTATAATTGCTGTTAAGATGACCCAATCAAGATCAATTCATATCAAAGTTTTTAAATCAAAAACATACTTGTAATATGTTAATTGTTGTTCTTCACACTAAAAAAATACATAAGTATTTCTATCAATGGATATGAATCTTAAATGTAATTTAGAAATTATAATAATAATATTATTATCATCATTAAAAAAAATAACAAAAACTTAACGAATAATAAATGGAAAAACTTGTGGTGTACATTATAACTTGACATTTACCATTACTGGCATTGTGAGTGCGCTTATCATTATATTTCAAAACGGACAAAAATGCCGAACTAAGTGAATTTGTTGATCTTTAAACGCAAATGGAAGCAAGAAGACATACAAATAATTTAAAAACAAAAACATTGAAGTAAAGATCATTCTTTCTAGTTTACTTCAATAAGTTAATAAATATTGTGAGACGAACGTATGTATTAGAATTTTGGATTTAAAAAAGACCTGCTTATTAAAAAATAGAGTTATTTCTATTAAATTCTATGTAATTTGCGTAAGCTTCTAGTGACATTTTTCAAACGTAAATGGAAGCAAGAAGATGACCTTCAATTCTAAAAAAAATATATTGAAGTAATCTGCAATAATTGAAGATTACTTCAATAAGTTAATAAATATCACCAGAGGATGATTTTGATAAGATTTAATGAGTTAAAGTTTTTGTCCCTCTATATTCCAATAGACATAAATTGACCAGTATCGTAAATCGAGGCCCCGATAACCTGTTTATCAAGGGAGACAATTGCACCGATAAGCCAGCAAATTGACTTACATTTCTGGGTATGTATAAAGTTATGTTTACTGAAACAGAAAAACTACAATAAGCGAAAAGTATCTGTCCGGGTTAGCCTGCGCGGCATGCTTAGGCTGATCTGGTTCGACACATAACGAAAAGTCCGTAATATTGGTTTTCTCGTGGACTGGCTCACACAGGTTATTTGTTTGTTTTGAGTGGATATGGTATATTTCATCTCGAAGTGATACAATTTTAATATTTTCACGAGCACGCAGCTCGTACATTTTATCAAACTACGCCTCATAAGTCACCTTATTTAATAAATATATATATCTCATAAGGTTATATTTATAATCACTTTTAATAAGCTCCTCAACTAAGCTGAATATGACCTCTGCATAATTATTGGCGGCATTGTTTTACGGTTTACTGACGAAATTTAAGAAAGCTTTGGAAAACCCGATATTTTTGTTTGTATTTCGTCATGTGATAACAAAAATGTAAAGGCTCGCTAAATAACAAATTTCTTGAACTCATTTAATAAAACTTGTTATGAAATGACAACGAATGTTAGATCCTATTTATCAATTTTTGTAAAAAATAAAGATAAAATTCCTTTATAAGTAAAAAAGTAGTTCCGGCATACCTATATCACTCACAGTGTGGGTTATATAGATTTTATTTCACTTATACAACACAGTATATCATCATTTATCATACACTAAGTATATATATGTTATAGTTGTTTTGCTGCAATGTTATATTCGATTCAATTGACCATAACAAAATGGTCTTCAACTAACTAAAGAAGTACCTTTTTGAGTTGTTTCTATACTTTTTTTTACGGGAAATCCAAAACTGGAAAACGTCTTCAATTTAAAAAAGACCACTGAGCTGATGCTTGGATAGCACACTACCTTGAATACAATCGACAAAGGTTGATTTTTATAAATATCATTTTAACTTTTCTTTAAAGTATTAACTGTGCTTCATTGCAATATTTCAATGTTCATTTCAAATGTGATTTCTTTGTTCAATTCCAAAGAAGTATCAAATCTAAATTCATTCATAAACTGTTTGTTTCTTAAATTGTAGATTACCTGTTCCTCAAGATATATACCAGACCACGATGACGGGATTTTATTCCACAGTGATCGTGTGTCTCCTTACCACGATAGGTGAGCAATGTTATTTGAGCCGTCTGGCGAGAAAACCAACAATAAAGACACTGCTTAAAGTATCGACACGGATCAGCAAAAGCATGCCGCGCAGACTTATCCGGACTAACACTTTTCTCCTCTTGTGGATTTTCTGTATCAGAAATCATTACTTAATACATCTATCCCCCTAAGACGGAATGTGTCGGCCCGGATCAGTCTTCGGGACGGCTTATTCTTAAAATACTCCTACACTTACCTCACTAAGAAACGAGAAACTGAAGCCATTGCTAGTCATCTTGAAATCAGTCAAGCAGTTGAAGAGGAGAAAATCCCCTTTTTCTGATTCCACATTGACTTGCAGCCGTGTTGTTCAACTAATCAATACCATTTGAACCATTTATGTACAATGTAAGGAACGTTTCTGCCTAATTATCTTGAAATAAGACAAGCGGTCTATGTTCAAGTCAAAATGTAAATTATTATTTTGCAACATATACATAATAATTCATTTGTATAGCAATACACGTAGTTTAGATACATACATGTTTGTGAAAAGGGTAATTCGTTTAAGAGATTAAGTTTTATGTTACCCCCTTTCTGATGCCTAGCATTGATCTTCAACCAAGTAATAGGGCTGAAATATATCTTGCTGGCAGAGACATGAGGAACTTTTAAGCAAAATTATCATGAAACAAGGCTAGCACATACCCAAGAATTTCGATCTTCAGTTAAATTATCAAGTACCGATAATCCTATCTCTCCTCAAAAGAAATGTATTCGTTAAACTCCGTAAGGTTCCGTGATTTACAAATAATGGATCACACGCTATGAAGAGAATTGTAAAACAATACACGCCTAGGGGAAAGTCGTGTCGGACAACAATTGTTTGATTGTTTGGGGTTTAACGCCGTTTTTAACATTTTCATATCATTTTTCTCACACCAGTACTCCATAAAACAATCTTCCCAAGCAACTGAACAACGAGCCAGTACACTAGGTTAAACTTTAAAAGGTTAGAATTATAAAAATCGTAATTTCACATTCTCCAAATGAACTTTATTTGCCCATATAGCATACAAACATTTGTAGATGAAAAGGTGTCATGTATAGAATCGTATAATGCATCTGAACTAATACAGTATATAACATCAGTTTCTTCATATTCATATTCAAGAAGAAAAACAGCAAATAAACTAATAAGATTCATATCCGTTTTAAAAAAAGCAACATTACGAGCTTTGATAAGTCTGATAGTTGTTAAATCACTACAGATACAAAGTATGTTTAATGTTAAAATAACGAATTCGGACAGATAGATCTCAGTTATTCACATTCATGATGTAAGTAACTTTCTTTAGTTGTTTAGGGATCTAATTTACGTCTCAAAAAACTCCTTTGCTTCCTATTCGAGATAAGTAAGGCAAGACAGATGCTTCGAGGTCTGTATTTGAACCGTCCCGCGAGAAAACCAATATTGTGGATTCTGCGTAAAGTATCGACCCGGATCAGCCTCAGCATGCCGCACAGGCTTATCCGGATAGGCACATTTCGCCTCCTGTGGATTCTCTGGTTCACGAATAATTACTCTGTACCTCTATTCGTTTAGTAGGGACTAAAAGTAAACCACTTATGCAAAGCAAAGAGCCCTGTGCTGTACCTAAGCTATGCGATGTTTCAAACATAATTAATTCAAATCCTTCACAATGAATTTGGCACTTTTACGAGGATGATTGTTGATAAGGTTGATTGTATGAAATAGGTTTTAACGCCGTTTTTAAAAAAAAAAATCATATAAAGGTACCCTATTTATATTTACCACTGGATAAATCTATCATCATTCAGATTGTCCACAAATATTTCTATACAAATATTTCTATAAAAGCGCAGTTTATAAGAAAATTAGTTTCGTCTTAAATTGACTTTGTGTCGCACATCCTGCATAATCTTTCAGAGGGGTGCTTTATGTGAAAACGAGTTAAGGTAATATAAAACATATTTTGTATTCATATTAAAATTCCTTTCCCATTTAGGGCTGCAACACTTAACTTTTGCACCATCATTTATTTCAATCCCGCTGAGCAGAGACATTATGTAAATTGTTTACATCTTTGTAGCAAAGAACAATATGTCATCAACATTGTCTAATTTTTATTGGTGGGATGAATAATGATAAAGAGAACGTGCATTTATAAACCATGCTTCCATTGATTGATGGACAAGGTGACACATAGTAAAAATTACATCTTGCCTTTAGCAAGAACATAACTCATTAGGCATGTGTTATTTGTATTTATATGATGAAATTAATAGAATAATGCAATAGAAAAGTTTATTTCATATATCCGATATATCTCGGTACAAATTTACTAAACAAATCCAACCCTATTCCAACATGCATAACTTGTTTTGAGGTGCTCATGTAACAATTGATTTCACCCGTATTCATCAACACAACTTGTTTTAAAGTGCTCATGCAAAGTAGATTTCACCCGTATCCATCAACATAACTTGTTTTGAGGTGCTCATGCAAAGTAGATTTCACCTGTATCCATCCATATTACTTGCTGTAAAGGACGGTAGTAACAGGATAAAGCTTAACAATCATAACTTCATCCTTTCGCAACTTAGCGGCCAATTCATCATAGAAAAGTCAAACAATATTTTAAACCACTTTACACACTGATTATTTTAGCCATTTTGAATCCACAAAAACTTGGAGTCTTGGGCTGCTTCTTTGAACCCCTGCTTCAATGTATATCTGTTTACTGAATGCTAATATGTGTGACATATGAAACTGATCGTAATACTTTTCTATCGGAGTGGTTTCTTCGATATATAATTTGCCAGCTTTATAATTGCAGCAGGGTGTGCGCCCCGAACCCCTGTTTCAATGTCAATCTTATTACACAAGCTGGAGACATAATCTTAACAAAATGTAAGCGGATTTTTTTGCAACAAGCATGTATATTCCAGCATGTGAGATACGTTTTTAAAGGACTTGCAAAGTAGATTTCACTCACAATGAATGTGTTATAACTTGTCCTTATTAAAGGTAGAAACAGAGTAAACTATATAATTTTTTTAATACTTTTATGATAATCTGAATTTATCAGATATGAGTCATAAAGAATATTTTTAACCAGTTTATCCATTAGCACCAGCTTACCTTGCGGACGCTGTTATGGACAAATTGCTACGTGGGCTTCCTTTTCTGAGTTCTGCGTCATGGCTAGCGCCGGGAAGCAATAGTGTTCTCCCCTCTCTGTATGACACATAGATTGGTTACATCTCCTGATATCATGGGTATTTTCAACGAGGAACCAGTTTATATGTCACCATGGATTTTACGGAAATGCTTTCTTTTCTATATTAGACTGGATTACGAATCGATTGGTGAGACAGGCATACTAGAATGCAATATGTTTGGATACAGTCTGTTAAAATCAGTCTGGCCACAAAAATGCATGATTGGGTTTTAGATTTGGGATGTGAAAAAAAGTAAATGTGTACTGAATTATCGGTCTTCGATCCCTTATGATGTCTTCGTACGTGTAATCTTGAGGCGAGCTTACGTCTAACCATCGGTGGCTAGAGCTTTCACACGTATACATGTCATTTGCATACACACGCTAACATACGCTATTTTCAAATTCCTGATTATTAGTTTCAGCGCAAGGTTCGGGTAGAAATTGTACATCATACCAAGGTGATTCGTGCTATTCGTGCAGATCAGGTTATTACCTTACAGCCGGCGAATGTGCTTTATGTCAATCTAACTGTGGTAACTGTACAAATAGCACAAGCTGTGAACAGTGTGATATTGGATTCTGGCTGGATACAAATCTTGGTTCGTGTTCTGTTTGTGCTGCGGGATGTTATACCTGTGATAGTAATACAAGTTGTAGCGTTTGTACAGATGGGTATTATCTTCAATATGGAAAATGTTTAACATGTGAAGACACGTGTTCAAGATGTGACTCTGGAGACACGTGTATCTCAGAAGGATTACTTCGACCTGGTTGTGTAGACACATGTAATAGAATAACCGGATATTGTACTGGATGCGTTTATGGGTGGTGGGGGCCTTGGTGTAACTATGAGTGTCCATCTAAATGTTTAAAGGACAAATGCTTAGAAGGTTATTGGGGATCTGATTGTTCGAACAAATGCCCAAATACGTGCCAAACAAATACATGCAATCGAAAAACTGGGGCTTGTCAACTTTGCTATAATGGAAGAAACGGTCAGAAATGTGAATATGTATGTGCAAACAACACATGCCTCCGTGATGGAACATGTACAGCAGGCTGCGAAGCAGGTTTTTACGGGAAACTTTGTACCGGTGAATGTCCAGCAAACTGTAAAACGAGCGAATGCGATTCAAATGGACGCTGTCCACTGGGATGTGAACCTGGATATTACGGTGATACATGTGAACAAGAATGTATCGAAACCGCATGTGTAGACAATGAATGTGTTCAGACGAACGGTGCGTGTTTAACGCCATGTCTAGCTAAATGTTCATCGTGTAGCTCCATCGCTGCTTGTACTGACTGTAAATCTGGATATTTTGGACCAACATGTGACTCTGAATGTAGCGATAGTAATTGTTTAGAATGTGATAACATCACGGGTGTATGTTCTAAATGTGAATCTGGCTTTTACTTGTCGGGCTCATTGTGTTTACGGTGTACCCTCGGCTGTACAGAATGCACGGACTCAGGTATGAGTTCATGTACATCTTGCTCTTCTGGATTTTACTTAGACACAGACACTTGTGTTAAATGTGCCGATGGATGTATGAATTGTACCGGGTCCGGTAATTGTAAAGAATGCCTTAATGGATATTTCAAAGTTCCGAATTCCCAGATCTGTGGAAAATGTCCCTCTTATTGTAAAACATGTACCTCGGCTAGTCAATGTTCCGCCTGTGTTGATGGATTTCATGGAGTGAAATGTGATGATGCTTGTATGGATTCGTGTTCAAAATGCAACAACCTTGATATTTGTATGGAGTGTGCTGAATATAGATACAATTCCCATGGTAACAACGTCAGTTTAACATGCGACTGTGATGAACGCCGATGTTCAAACAAAATTGGAGATAACTGTATTAGCTGTAATAACCCAACGTGGTTTTCGTCTGGACCCGGATGTTGTCCGTGTAGGGAAGGCAGTTATATCGATAGTGATGCGTGTTTCCTGTGCTCCGAGCATTGTATGGCTGGATGTAATCAAAGCAATGGTGAGTGCACCGACGGTTGCGAAGCTGAATGGTGGGGAGCCAAGTGTGATGAAAGATGTAACGAAGAGTGTATCATTTGTTCTTCACTGAATGGATCATGTGATTCCTGCAAGGCCGGATATTATGGAAAAACGTGTCAGTTTGGTTGCATCTCAAATTGTTTAGAAATAAACAACATGTTACAATGTCATAAAACCACTGGAGCATGCGATGAATGCAAGTCCGGGTATTTTGGGGACAAATGTGAGGATGAATGTAACCTCAACTGTTTGCCGACTGACGGTGGATTGGATTGTGAGAAATCGACAGGGGTCTGTGCCGTCTGTACATCTGGATTTTACGGAGGAAGTTGCACCAATATCTGCAGTGAGGGATGTGGTGTAGACGATGATGGCGAAAAATGGTGCCGGAAGGATAACGGAGCCTGTCAGTATGGATGTTTAGATGGTTTCTCTGGCCGGACCTGCTCTAAAAGTAAATATAAATATATTAACATTTCCAAGTCAGACAGAGGAGTAAATGGCTTTCATATGAGAATAATATTAAAAAGGTAACAGTTAATCAGTTACATTTATATATAAGTGTTAATATATTTACTTATTGTATACTTTGATAGTGTTCCTTCTTGTTTCCATATGAACAAAGGATGCAATATCATTTGATATTGCACGGGTTGATATTGCACTGGAATCTTTTTCACGTGACGCTTTGTAACGTTAGTGTATGGAAATAGTTCCGTCCTTAGTGTCACGTGAAAAAGATTCCTGTGCAATATCAACCCGTGCAATATCAAATGATATTGCATCCTTTGTTCATATGGAAACAAGAAGGAACAATATTAAAGTATACAATAATATAGGCTTTTGCATCAATATGGGAAAATATTGTGTTGGACGAGTTCCTTCGGCTGAGTTGCCCGAGCTTGCGAGGGCAAACTCCGCCGAAGGAACGAGTCCCAACACAATAGATTCCCATAATCATGCAATAACCTTTTTATTGTATAATTTGATATTGGCTATTTAAAATGTGTCGTTTTGTTTGTTTTAAACACGTCACACTATTAGAAAATTAACAGTTGTTTTGGATTGTTTAGATAAATAAACATGAACGATATATCGCGCAATTATACTCTCCTTTACGCTGGTTGCTAAGGTCGCGGAAAATATAATTTACGAACCGCCATTGTTGTCGACCCGAAATTGGAATCGTCAACAAAATGATGTGTAACGCCTTTTCAAACAGTGTTTTTCATTAAGAACTCGTGTATTATCTTATTCTTGTATTTACACCTGGATATTTGTTTTTTTATTACGATTTAGATGCCCCTTTAAAAGGGCCTTTTGACCTCGCAGTATGTTCAGTAAAGCGAACACACATCTTTGATGTACATAAAAAGGCTACTGCGTTGATAAACTTCACATCGGAGGATAACAAAACAAATCTGAAGACCTACCTTTAAAACAATCATTTGCTTATTCATCCTAGCAGTTATGAATCCCTCTTTATTTCTTGATACACTTATAATAGATCGTCATCGACAATCAAAACAACAATCGAGCAATATTATTGATGTATACATACGTCACATTATTACTTCAGAAACTACGTACGCATTTACTAGCATAGCTTACGCTATAAATAGACCAGATTGGGTTTTGTGTATGTCTATCGATTTTGTCACTACGTGTCATCTATAAAAGATGTACCAAACAATGTACTACAAACCGTATAAGCACAGCTTTTACCTAGGACTACCAGAGAGTCGAACCTTGAGCAGATCACATCTGTAAACTGATTCAAGTCCCGTCTACATTGATACACAGCCTAAACAACAAAGATGTTTTTTAATTTCATTTATATTTATAAATATGCCTAATCAGTTGTTTTAACCATTTTAATGGCCATACTTGCCTGCGATGCACTAAGCCCTGACAGTAACAAAGTAGAAGTAGAAGTTAGCTGGTCTCTAAATCATGAAAGGTTGGATGAGAGCGCTTTGTAACGTTAGTGTATGGAAATAGTTCTGTCCTTAGCGTCACGTGAAAAAGATTCCAGTGCAATATCAACCCGAGCAATATCAAATGATATTGCATCCTTTGTTCATATGGAAACAAGAAGAAACAATATCAAAGTATACACTAATTTCCCATATTAATGCAATAACCTATATTATTTTCTTATCAAATAACTAGTTTTGCGTTAGTTTTGTTGGATTAGCGAGGATTAATGTCTATTTATTTTTCTACCATATTCCAAAGTGCGGAGAAAGAATGAGAATAATATCAAAAGATAACAGTTATTCAGTTACTTTTCTATATACGTGTTGATATATTAACTCGATTTCGTATCAAATAATTAGTGTTGCGTTAGTTTTGTTGGCAATAGCGAGGAATAATGTCTATTTTTTCTCCAATATACCGAAGTGTCGATTGAAATGACAATATTAGCAACAAAATGATACAAATCATGGTGGGAAGATACATTCAAAATAATGAAGACACATTCTTCCATATATGAGCCGTTCCACGGGAAAACCAACATTATGGACTCTGCGTAATGTATCGATCCAGATCAGCCTGTGTAGTCCGCGCAGGCTAATCCGTACAGACACATTTCATATTAAGGAGATAGAGGTATAGAGTAATAATTCCTGAAAAAGAAAATCCACAGGAGGTGAAAAGTATCTGTCCTGATCAGCCTGCGCGGCATGCTAAGGCTGATCCGGGTCGATACTTTACGCAGAGTCCGTAATGTAGGTTTAGTCATGGGACGGCTCATATAATTTCTATGTTTTCAGCTTTATCCTCCGGGCAAGAATCGTCTAACACGGCAACTATCGTTGGTGTAGTCATTGGAGGTATTGGGTGTGTGATGATGATTGCAGTGGTGATAGCAGCTGTTTTCATTATAAGGTGTGTAACAGTTTCAGGTGATGCATATGATGGATATACGCAGCGCATATGAAAGGAGAGAAAAACGGATGGATATAGCCAGAGAAAGTGAATTAGAGATTGAAGTCAGAGAGAGAGAGAGAGAGAGAGAGAGAGAGAGAGAGAGAGAGAGAGAGAGAGAGAGAGAGAGAGAGAGAGAGAGAGAGAGAGAGAGAGAGAGAGAGAGAGAGAGAGAGAGAGAGAGAGAAAGACATTGAAGGAGGGAGAAAATGAAGAGAGAGAATATGCGAAACTTAAAAAGAGAGATAGAGACAGAGAAGAAAGGTGCATATATGGATAAAGAAGACATTGGCAGATATAGATAAAGAGAATAAGAGGGAAGAAACGAGCAAGGAAGAGAGAGAGAGGGGGGAGAGAGAGAGAAGGTGTAGAATAAATGAATTAGAAAAGTGTATTATGATTCTATCTTTAACCTTATATCTATATATCTATTACAGAAAAAGGAATTCACTGTTCCAAAAGTCAGCCATTGATGAAGACTCGAATAAGCAAGAAAATACCGGTACACATATCTCTACACGTAGATGTAGAAACTTAATGTCGATTGTTACAAACTCAACGTCGTTTATCAGTCAATGTTACTACATATAAATGATTGTGTTACACATAAAGTGACTGTTTTAAGATTTAAGGTCTAAATAGAAAATGCTACTTGTAGAACATATCATATTTGCAAATAATTTCGTTTCAAAATAAATCGTTTCAGATCTACAATTAAATCACCCATGCAAATGCTCCTAAAAGAATTCACTTGGTATCATATTGATTCATATTGACTTTCAGTAAGATTTGCAATGTTTGAAAATGTTTGCCCAACTATTGCGAGACCGTCCCATTAACCCTTTCCCTCATACAACAATTCTGCAGCAGACGACATTGAACATATTTTGTCAACATATAGAAAATCTCTATAATTAAATGGATAACCTATGACTTAAAGTGGAAAACATTGTGGCAAAAGTAGAAATTGCTCGTTTTGAGAAATTTCTTCTTTTGTCACCATGTTTTCAAAAAGCCGTCTGGTGCAGAGAGTTCAGAGAGCGTCTATACGAGGAAAAGCGTTTACCAAATATATACGTTACTCACTGATCGACTCCGATATTCTTTTTTTTTTTTTATTACCATTGGTAATCCATTTATTTCCCCGTAAATAAGTATGTTATGGGTCGGGGTCTACCCATCGCACACTGTACATATTTTACATATTATTTACAATTCTCTCATACATTGGGCAACTCATCAATGATCAAGGTTACTTATGGTAGCTGAATCTTTGAAAAAAAAAAAATCTGATTATTTGTTACTTGTTATATCCGATGACAATACCTTCTATTATGTAAACATTAGTGAAGGAGCTACACCAAAATAAATAAACTAGATTCTCAATTTTTCTTTCAGAAAATACAGACCCGAGTTTATCCGAATATGATGATATACGTTATCTCCCAGGAAATGAAAGGTTTTATAGCCATTTGGGTACAGACAACAGCGCAGGAGTGGAAAACGTCGATTGTCCTCAATATGAAAATGTATAAGAAAGTTAACGAACCAATCACACTGAGCGGTAGACAACATGAAAATATTGCTGTATGAAATCTACGTTACCACAAAGCACACTATATACGGTTATGCATTATTTAGGGTAACGATATACAATTGAACGAGTACTTACTGTCCACGTTATATTAATGGAACAACCTTGAAATGCAACCACTGAGCGGTAGACAACATTAAAATATTGCAGTATACAATCTACGTTACCACCAAGCAGACTATATAGGGTTATGCACACTATTTAGGGTAACGATATACAGTGGAGCGGTTGCTTACTGTCCTCGTTATTTAATTGGAACACCCAGGACATGCAAACAATGACGATGTATATTTGAAAGTTACTGTTCAAGTGCAAACTGCTATGAATACTGGTCATGTTTTAGTCTAAAGTGAAATGACCGAAATTGGACATAAGAACATACTCTTTTTATTTAGGTCTTAACGGATCAACTGTGTATAGTAAACATTCATGCGAGTCAGGTATCCGCAGTGTCCCGTTTTCCTGTAATTACATCTTATTAGTATATTTTGGAAATGAGGAAAACCTCCATGTCATTCTTAGTAATAAACAGTGAATTCTCCAAAGCCCCCTTTAGTATTTCGGATGAAATTCACTACAACTCTTTCGTCAAACGTATCGAGGGCTTGGCGTGAAACAGTTGTATCTAAAATTGGTATTTTTTTACCAAGGTTAATCACCTCACCATAAAGTCTTTATAAGCGTTAAATCACTTTTCTTGGTAAACAATGTAAATTTAGGTGCCATTGCTCAGAACGAGCAATGGCACCTAAATTTGCATTGTTTACAAAAGGGTCAAAATTGCCCCTAAACCAGGGTTTTCAAAATAGGTTTTAAGTTACAACCGTTTCACGCCAAGCCCTCGGTATGTTAACCCTGGTTCCCTAAGTAATGAAGGGGGAGCCAATTACTACCAACATTTAAATAGCATCGTTAGGGCCAGATGGATGACTGGTAGCGATATTTTAAGGCCTTTTGGCTTTTGATATTGATCCCGAAGTATATTCACAAGTTCACATTGAACCCAGTATTAAAGAAAAACTTTAAATAAATGTTGATCTTGGCAACAACATGCGTTACTTTAGTAAAGTACACGCTCATATATCAACATTTTAAAGGAAATTATGTTTAGTATATTACAAAATATAATAATAAAGAGGTTATTGTTGCAAATTTTAGAATAAAAGTGTAAATAATTGTGAAAAATATTGGTGGTTATTATGGGAAATTTCACAATATGCGTGCGAATCAATACAGAAAAGATTGGAGGTTGTATCAGGATATTTAATAATACAAATTTGAATTAATGGAGAATAATTCAGAGGTTGTAATAGGAGACTTTATGATACAATTGTAAATTAATTGATAATAGTTTGTAGGTTTTTATAGAAAGTTTCATTATATAAGTTTAAATAACTCGAAAAAGTGTGGTGATTACTATTGGAATTTTCATAAAACAAGTGTGCATTCATATAACATAGTTTGGGGTTATAATAGAGGATTTCTGAATACAAGTTTGAATAAATGTATAATAGTTAAGCGGTAATTATATTCAATTCCTGAACAAATGTTTCAATCAATGTAAAATAGTTAAGAGATTTTTGACAAAATTCCTGAAAACATCTTTGAATCAATGTAGAATAGCTAAGAGGTTATTATTGGAAATATCATAATGCATGTGTGAATTTATGTAAAATAGTTTAGATGATTAAATAAATGGTCGAAATCCGCTGTGGTCGAGTGGTTAGCGTCGGGGATTTCGAAACCGGGTGTCCCGGGTTCGATCCCCAGTCGCGGCACTACGGTCATGGTGGAGTGCCCTTGGGCAAGGCACATTTTCTAGCCTAGTACTGGTTTGTTTACCCAGGGATCATGAATAAGTGAACTGTCGCCGTGATATAACTGAAATATTGTTGAAAGCGGCGTAAAACCCCAATAAATAAAATAAATAAATAAATAAATGGTCAATCGATAAGGGGTTAATAAATGAACTTTCAAAATACAAGTGTAAACACGTGGTTAATAGATTAGAGGTTATTATAGGAAGATTCATAAAACAAGTATAAATTTGAATGGAGAATAAATTAGAGGATAGTATAGGAAATTTCATAAAACAAATGTGCATTAATATAAACACGTGGTTAATAGATTAGAGGTTATTATAGGAAGATCCATAAAACAAGTGTGAACTAATATAGAATAGATTAGATGTTATTATAGGAAGATCCATAAAACAAGTGTGCATTAATATAGAATAGTTTGAAGGTTTGTTTATGTGATTTCAGAACACATGTATCAGTTGGAAAGGAGAATAGTTTAGAGGATATTATTGAAAATATCATAATACCAAAATTCATCGATGTAGAATTAATAAACAAGTGTGCATCAATGTAGAATATATTGGAGGTTATAATAGGATGTCATAATACAAGTGTGCTTCAATGTATAATGTATTAGAGGTTATAATAGGAAGTTTGATAATACAAGTGTGTTTCAATGTGAAATACATTAGAAGATATAATAGGAAATTTCATAATACATGTGTGCATCAATGTAGAATATATTAGAGGTTATAATATAAAATTTCATAATACAAGTGTGCATCAATGTAGAATATATTAGAGGTTATAATAGGAAATTTCATAATACAAGTGTAGAATGTATTATAGGGATATATAGGAAGATTTATCATACAAGTGAAAAGCAATGTATAATAGTTTAGAGGTTATTATTGGAAATTCCTGAATACAAGTTTGAATCCATGTAGAAAATTAAGTGGTTATTCTACGCAATTTCATAATACAAGTTTGCATCAATGTAGAATATATTAAAGGTTATTATAGAACAATTTATTATACAATTTAGCATCAATGTAGAATACAAACAGTGGTTATTATAGGAAATTTCTAATTACAAGTTTGAATAAATGAAGAATAGTTTAAAGGTCATTATAGGAAATTCCAGATTAAAACAAGTGTGATTTTTTGGAAATTGTTCAGAGGTTATTATGGAAATCGTCATGATACAAGGATACAAGAGAAAATGAAGGGTGCATGGTTACGGTGTTATTTTAGGACATAACTTATAATGTTAATAAATGGAAGATATATTAAAGATTATAAGAGGAAATTTAAAAAAAGAACTGTGAATTAGTGTAAAATAATTTAGAAGTTGTAATAGGAAACTTCAAAGCACAAGTGTGCAGTGTGCATCAATGGAGAATTTTTTATTATTAAGGGCTTTTCGAAATAATTTTCAAAGATCATTTTCCATTAGTTTTACCAGAGATACGTTTCAATTTGTGTGTTCTGGATAAGGCATTTTAATTACTTTGTTATGCTCCCCGAAATATTTTCGGGACGGGCATAAAGTCGCCGCTTTTATATTCTATATAATATGATATAGGAAAATGTTGTACGGGCTATTTTCTTCGCAACTACTGACTGTAATTCGACGAATCTTTATGGAAAGTTTAACTAACACGAGGAGATGTGCATATTATCACCATGTTCCAGTTCGATGATTTTTTAAAAAGGCTATTGCCCTTTTAATTTCTATATTTCAATTAAATCTTATCGAAAGCTTCATTAACAAGAGGGGATGTGCATTCTATCACCATGTTCCGGGTCGATGATTTTCCCAGAGTTATAACCCTTTTAATCTTTATATAATATGACATAGGACACTTCTGCCTGGGCTATTTCTCAGCAACTAGTGACTTGAATTCCATGAAACTTTATGGGAAGCTTCACTTAAAATGGATATGTGCATATATATGTTCACCATTCCTGTTTCCTGGCTAAACTTCAGAGAGCATCTATTGGTTTCACCTAAATCTTGTTTTAAGTAAGTTTAAGCACAATAATCTCTATAATGATATAAAAGACCGGATATGATGTCACATTTTATATATCCAAAATTGTTCTCAGAAGGTCAATTAAAAAAATGTATCTAAAAACAATGTTTTCTTTGTAATCTTGTATTTAGTATATCAATGTAATATTAAACCTATTATTAACTTCATCTATTTGTTATTTAATCCTCCTGTGGTCCGATTGCCGATCATCATCAGTCCGGACAAAGACAGCAGCAGCCAAAGCATGTCATCGAGACAGATTGATTGATTTTGGTTTTAACGCCGTTTTCAACAATTGATCTGTCATATCACGACCAGTTCACCTACTCATGTGTTTAACTATTTCAGCGCCGAATTGTTTAAAGAAGACTCCTCCATGTTCAAAATCGGTTGTGTCCATTTCTCAATTTATGAAAATTTTGGTCTATTTTGGTAACTAAAAGGCAAACAATGCTGATTTCAGGTGAGACAGCGCGTTACGAGCTGACTCACTTGAATCTGCATTGTTTGCAAAAAAAAACCTCAATATTGCCTCTGGCGCTGAATGAGTTAATGACTTTCTCCAGACCAGTTATCTGGGTAGTGTTTACAGATACTAAATTCTACAATCTGTCTTAGTGTTTGTTTGAATGGTGCTTTCGCTGCTTTCAACATTGTTTCTTCGGCTCATTACCAGTACCACATGTCACCACACCATTGTATCAGTCGTAATGCTATCCCCGTAACCCTTGATGCCAAGGAGGGAAGCCATTACTATCATATCAAAGTATTCAATATGACCCGGCATGAGATAGAACGCTGAGCTCCCGCTCCCGAATTGGAAGCTCTAACAGAACGGATTTAACCCGACATAAGGAAGAACGCTGAACGCCCGCTGCCAAGGCGGAAGCTCTAACAGAACGGATTTAACCCGACATAAGGAAGAACGCTGAACGCCCGCTGCCAAGGCGGAAGCTCTAACAGAACGGATTTAACCCGACATAAGGAAGAACGCTGAACGCCCGCTGCCGAGGCGGAAGCTCTAACAGAACGGATTTAACCCGACATAAGAAAGAACGCTGAACGCCCGCTGCCGAGGCGGACGCTCTAACTGAACGGAGAACGAAACATAAGGGAGATAGTTATAGCAAATCAGGTTTTATATGTCACGCATTTACTTTCTTAGTGTATGTCTTCCTAGTCGATCGAAAGTCATTGGCTAAATTTGCTATCTCCATTCGGTCCTCGATAATATTTATTCATATATTCAAGACCCAAAATGATAATTTCTCGATTTATTACATCTGGCTTTTAATGAAAACCGTATCCTCGTTTTGGCATGTCTTTTTAAAAAGTGTTTCTTTAAAAAGGCAGTATGAAGTACCGAAAACAAATCAATAAATGATCTGTAAGAATATACTGTTACGTTAATTATGATATTCAAGCGAATATGCGCAAGACACGACTTCTAGATGAAATCCTTATGAATCGTCATGTGTAATCCGAACTGAGGCTCAGGTTCCTTATAAGTATTTATGCTTCTTCGAAAATGAGCCTGATCTTGCTCATAAATAGTTATCAGTAATCGAAAATGAGGCTCCCATTGCTCATAAATATTCATGGGTAATTGAAAATTGGCTCGTGTTGCTCATAAATAGACATGTTTAATCGAAATTGAGTCATTTGACGTACTGAAACATCTAGTATAAATGTTCTAAAGGTTTGTTAAGGCATATCAATAAATTGTCTTCGTGAATTACTAGTTCAAACATTTCTATCCTACCATTGAATCATCAGTCATCAGTTTTCCCTGCAACCTTGAGCGCCAAGGTGGAAGACACTCACTTCCGTTTGCCATATCGAACCGCCTAATTAACACTGATATTCAGCTTCGTGGGCGGACATCTAACCATTACAAAAAATACTATCCATCATGCTAAAAGTAGAATTCTACCGATCTAAAACAATCAGGATCACTCATATCTTAATCTGTAACAATCGAGAGCACACGTTCCTTAATCTGAAATGATGGAAATCACTCTAACCTACAAATGAAAAACATTCGATGATGTATCTAAAAACAATTGAGATCAGTTATGCCTGAATCGTAAACGATCGACATAGCTAATGCTTGCCTCTGAAACTATTGATATCCCTTGTTCCTTAATATGTAACAGTCGAGATCACTCATGCCTAAGTATGGAATAATTAAGAACAGTTCCTTATATGAATCAAATGAGATCACTACTGCGTGAGGGTAAATGAATTGATATCACTCGTGAAGATAAAAGAGACCACTCATTGAGATATATCATTCTGTAATCTGAAATTATTGAGATAACTCATCACTTCATCCTGAATCGGAAACAATCAAGATCACTCATACCTTAATGTGAAATTATTGGGATCACTCATCACTTCAGCCTGAATCTGAAACAATCAGTGAAATTATTGGGATCACTCGTAAATGTACCTAAAACTTAAACAATTGCGATTAGTTATGCCTTAATCTGAAACAATCCAGATATCTCGTTCCCTAATCTGAAACAGTCGAGCTCACTCATGCCTCCATCTGAAATAATTGAGATCAGGCATGCCTCCATCTGAACCAATTGAGATACATCATGCCTGTATCTGAAATAATTGAGATACCTCATGCCTGTATCTGAACTAATTGATATACATCATGCCTGTATCTGAACCAATTGAGATACATCATGCCTGTATCTGAACCAATTGAGATACCTCATGCCTGTATCTGAAATAATTAAGATCACTCATGCCTCCATCTGAACCAATTGAGATACATCATGCCTGTATCCGAAAAAATTGAGATCACAAATGCCTGTATCTGAAAGAATTGAGATCACTCATGCGTCCATCTGGAACAATTGAAATAATTTATGCCTCCATCTGAAACAATTAAGATCACACATATCTTATTCCTTGGTTATCGAGATCACTCGTTTCTTAATTGGAAATAATTGTGATCAGTCGTAACGAAATCTGAAAGAGTTATCATCGCTTATGCCTGTATCTGAATCAATTAAGATCACCCCTGCCTTGTTTTTAAGCAGTTGTTGATTACTCGTACCTTATTTTCAAACAATTGAGATAACTCCTGCCTTATTATGAAACGATTGAGATCATTCGTGCCGTATTCCTAAACAATAGTATTATTCCTTAACAATAGTATTATTCCTTAACAATATCGATTACTCGTACTTAATTCGTTAACACTTGTGATCACTCGTACCTAGTTCGTAAACAATTGTGATCACACGTACCTTATTTGTAAATAATTGTGATCCCTCGTACCTTATTCTTAAATAATTGTGATCACTACTACCTTATTCGTAAATAATTGTGATTACTCCTTCCTTATTCGTAAATAATTGTGATCACTCGTACCTTATTCTTAACTAATTGTGATCACTTGTACCTAATTCGTAAACCATTGTAATCACTCGTACCTTATTCGTAAATAATTGAGATCACTCGTACCTTATTCGTAAATAACTGTGATCACTACTACCTTATTCTTAAATAATTGTGAATACTCCTACCTTATTCGTAAATAATTTTGATCAATACTCGTACCTAATTCGTAAACAATTGTGATTACACGTACCTTATTCTTGAATAAGTGTGATCACTCCTACCTTATTCCTAAATACTTGTGAGTACGCCTTTCTTATTTTTTACAAATGTGATCACTCGTAGCTTATTCTCAAATATGTGCGGTCACTCGTACCTGAGTCTAAAACATTTTTAAGGCTTTCAATATACAATGTTAACCGATTGCTCAACTGCATTTGATTGAAATAGAACAACGATTAAAAATACGGATGTTCTTATACATGTAGGTAATCCAAAGATGGCGCTGTGGTCCAGTGGTATAATTACATATTTAAATTCTTATTTAAACCTATATGAAAGTACGTACAAGTCATAATAAATGAAAAGTTCACATTTGGTGTATTTTGTTCTGTTATATGTTTATTAAAAGGATACATAAAAACGGAAATAACTTGTACATAATGACTACAACGTCGGCGCAGAGTTAAAAACCTTTAAATAGTGATCATATGGTTTAGTTCCTTAGTTGGATAGCCATTGTGGAGATTGACAAACAATTAAGAGCTCATTTTCAATCCGGACATAAGATTATACTATTATCATAGTGTCCGTATACGTCGATTGCTCTGTGAGAGCTACGAAGATGTCGTAATTGTATCGGCTGATTCAGCTAGTTCTGCGCATTAGCACAATCTGATTACGCCTCTTTTGTTACTGGAGTTAGATAAACAATTGAGTAATCCTACATATATGTAGCGACTTACGAACAGTAGTGCTTCGAACAGAAGTGCCGAAAAAGAGTGCCGAAAAGTAGTGACGAGTCGTATTACGCCGAACAGTTGTGCCGAATAGTAGTGCCGAATAGAAATGTGTAGAACAGAAGAGCCGAACAAGTAGTACCGAATAGATATGCCCATAAGTAGTGCACAACAGTAGTGCCGAGCTACCATTTCTAAGTGTAATGAGCCGACTAACATGTATTCAGGTGTCAAAGGAGATTCATTTTTGACATCAAACATGACAATTATGAAAGATGTCTGCTTATTTAAGAGAAAACAAAGGGAAAACATATTTTCAAGCATACAATTGTGATTGAAAATTACAAAAGTGAAAAGTTATTCTTATTCAAACGATAAATTGGACAAATAACCCTTTTCTAGCATAGTAATGCAAGAAAAGAAGACACACTGTGTTTGTCAGAGGCTTCCTTAAGACGTCTTTGACTTATTAGCAAATCGTGCAGATCGAAATCAGACTTCGCATGTATGACAAGTGTGTTCGATCTATACTTCAGTCGCCAAATCCCAGTGACATGTTTCCCAAGATAATTCGCATCGGTAGTTTGGAGGTGGAGCGTCCGCCTCTGGTGTTGGAGGTCACGGGTTCGATCCCTTGCCGAGTTATACCAAATATTTTAAAAATATTAGTAATGGCTGTCCTCCTTGGCGCTCAGGATTTCGGGGTTAGCATTGTGACTGACAGGCTGGTGTTAGGATAAATGGACAAGTAGTACTGGACAAACAGTGATATAAATGGACCAGTAGTACTGAACAATCAGTGATATAAATGAACCAGTAGTACTGGATAAACAGTGATATAAATGAACCAGTAGTACTGGACAAACAGTGATATAAATGGACTAGTAGTAGTGGATAAACAGTGATATAAATGGACCAGTAGTACTGGACAAACAGTGATATAAATGGACCAGTAGTACTGGATAAACAGTGATATAAATGGACCAGTAGTACTGGATAAACAGTGATATAAATGGACCAGTAGTACTGGACAAACAGTGATATAAATGGACCAGTAGTACTGGACAAACAGTGATATAAATGGACCAGTAGTACTGGACAAACAGTGATATAAATGGACCAGTAGTACTGGATAAACAGTGATATAAATGGACCAGTAGTACTGGATAAACAGTGATATAAATAGACCAGTAGTACTGGACAAACAGTGATATAAATGGACCAGTAGTACTGGACAAACAGTGATATAAATGGACCAGTAGTACTGGACAAACAGTGATATAAATGGACCAATAGTACTGGATAAACAGTGATATAAATGAACCAGTAGTACTGGATAAACAGTGATATAAATGAACCAGTAGTACTGGACAAACAGTGATATAAATGAACCAGTAGTACTGGATAAATAGTGATATAAATGAACCAGTAGTACTGGATAAACAGTGATATAAATGGACCAGTAGTTCTGGATAAACAGTGATATAAATGAACCAGTAGTACTGGACAAACAGTGATATAAATGAAGCAGTAGTACTGGATAAACAGTGATATAAATGGACCAGTAGTACTGGATAAACAGTGATATAAATGGACCAGTAGTACTGGACAAACAGTGATATAAATGAAGCAGTAGTACTGGATAAACAGTGATATAAATGGACCAGTAGTACTGGATAAACAGTGATATAAATGACCAGTAGTACTGGATAAACAGTGATATAAATGAACCAGTAGTACTGGATAAACAGTGATATAAATGGACCAGTAGTACTGGATAAACAGTGATATAAATGAACCAGTAGTACTGGATAAACAGTGATATAAATGAACCAGTAGTACTGGATAAACAGTGATATAAATGAACCAGTAGTACTGGATAAACAGTGATATAAATGAACCAGTAGTACTGGATAAACAGTGATATAAATGAACCAGTGGTACTGGATAAACAGTGATATAAATGAACCAGTGGTACTGGATAAACAGTGATATAAATGAACCAGTAGTACTGGATAAACAGTGATATAAATGAACCAGTAGTACTGGATAAACAGTGATATAAATGAACCAGTAGTTCTGGATAAACAGTGATATAAATGAACCAGTAGTACTGGACAAACAGTGATATAAATGAACCAGTAGTACTGGATAAACAGTGATATAAATGAACCAGTAGTACTGGATAAACAGTGATATAAATGAACCAGTAGTACTGGATAAACAGTGATTTAAATGAACCAGTAGTACTGGATAAACAGTGATATAAATGAACCAGTAGTACTGGATAAACAGTGATATAAATGAACCAGTAGTACTGGATAAACAGTGATATAAATGAACCAGTAGTTCTGGATAAACAGTGATATAAATGAACCAGTAGTACTGGACAAACAGTGATATAAATGAACCAGTAGTACTGGATAAACAGTGATGTAAATGAACCAGTAGTACTGGATAAACAGTGATATAAATGAACCAGTAGTACTGGATAAACAGTGATATAAATGAACCAGTAGTACTGGATAAACAGTGATATAAATGAACACTTGTTGAAAGTGGCGTAAACACCAAACAATTTATTCAAAAGACAAATAATTGTTCAGTTATAAATATCACCCGTATATTATACGAGTAATTGTGGGTATGAGAGATACAATATTTCTAGGTAAGCGATTAATGAACTGTATTGATATGTAAGCGTCGAAGAAAGAAAAAGGTGTGTGCCGAGTAAGGTGCCTTGGAGCAACTGTGCCTATAACATAGTTTTAAACAAAGGACCTGACAAGCGGTGCATTGTTTGACAAAAAATAAGGGAAACAAAAGACAATGTGTTTGTGCGTTATTATCCCATAAGGGTACTAAGAAACTTGGACATCCCAAAAAACAACACAAGTTTATAAGCGTCCAGAAAGTATATAGCATATATAAAAAGATATATTATTCTCTGGAAGAGAGATTCATTTTCCCAATGTACCACATCGTATAACATCCTCGTTTGAACATTATTCAAGTTGTATTTAATTATCTAATATGTTTTAGTATTAGGTTATTTCTCTTTACTGCGGTATTTGAAGACTGCTCCGATCAGAAGACCGTATCACTGCATTGCTTGTTTAAATAGACACATAAACTTAATGTGCAAACAAAGCGTTAAGCGATGTTTTGATTGTTTTCATAAACTCCCATTTTGTCGGTATTGAAAATGGAAAGGAGTCAGCCGTGGCCGAGTGGTTAGCCTCGTATATTTGGAAAGGGCGTTCCGGGTTCGATACCCAGTCGAGGCGTAGGACTATTTGGCAAGGCGCATTTCCTATCTTAGTGCTGGTTGTTTGTATTTATAATGGATCGTGAATAAGTGATCTGACGCCGTAATATAATTGAATAAATGTTGAAAAGGTCGTAAAACCTCAACAAAACAGACACACAAGCAAAATGAAAGATCAGGTAACTCTTTTTTAGCAAGGTGGCAGTGACGTATTTCTCAATGTATGTAGTATCGTCCCTACACTGGCGGTCCTTAAGTCTAGGGTCATGGCGAGTCTAGAGTATCTAGATCTGGATCTGGATTAACACACTCGCATATCGGCATACAGAACTGTCGATACGCGGTATTTTTCACATTCCAAAGCCCTTCTTTGACACTCAAACCCTCAGTGAGAAGATACTATTGAGTACCCATAACAAAAGCCGTAGAACTCGTACAATATCACTGTAACTTATCATAGATATGTTACCCTATTTCCCGATAACAGTCATAGTCTCTCCCAAAATTAACATGTCTTCCTATATAAACCCAAGGCATCAGACGATTATTGAAAAACATTGAGATTAAATGAGAATTGCTCATAATGAGTAATTGTTCCTTTAGCCACAATGTTGTTGTTTTGTTTAAACGCTATTCACTAACAATACGCATATGTATTGAGATTTCATATTTTTGCCTCAATTGTGTTCAAAAGTCGTCGGCTGCCAAATTGTTATATGTATGAAAGGGTCACCCATGTTAAAGAAATATCAACTCTATTATATTTATTTGGGAAGATAGAAATTGCATAGTTCGTCGATGAGCCCCGGTAGCTCAGTCGGTTGCGACGCGGGCTGTTACTCCAGGGGTTGTGAGTTCGAACCGCAGTAGCTCAATCCGTAGCGACGCGGGCTGTTAATCCAGAGGGTGTGAGTTCTCACCAATGGGCTAACAGTCTATGTGGAAAAGAAGCCAGTTGATTGGAATGTATGTTGTGTGGATTACTGGTGTGAAAAAAACGGGAAACATATGGGTTGGTGAACTGGCCGTCTTGATATGACTGAAAAAAGTGTTGAAAACGGCGCTAAACCATAATCAATCAATATAGCATAGGGCGATAACATATCTGAAATCACGATTAACTGATGAGTGCTTATCCTTTACCTGATATAAAAGCCCAAACAATCAATCAATCAATCGACGATTACTCCTTTTCCGATGATGTTTCAAAAATGCGTATTTCTTTTTGACGACACGTAAACGCGGTTGTATCATGGACAAAGGTAAAATACAAATCTTTTATAATCAATACTTAATTATTTTATCTTATTTTTGACAAAACGAAAAAACAGACGAGCCAGTCTATTTTAGACATATTCATTTACAGTCAATAGGGTTTACCCTTCTCCGATATGAGCGACAGAATGCATGCAATTTCACCCACTGTATTTATATCTTTAATATCAATAATAAAGGATGTAATAAAACCATCTTATTACAGTGATGTAGTTCGTGGTCAACCCAAAATGTATCCGCTGAAATACCAATGCATTATATAAATATTCCATTTCGGTCTTTAAGTGTGAACGAAACGTAACTGTTTACTATTTTTTAGGAAGCGTGTTTTTAAGAAGGGTGTGTGTAATTGAAAAGGTTAAAAACGTCTGCATTCCTTTATTTACGATGTTTACATTCATGATAATCCAATAGTTGGGGTACTAATCTGGATACAAACCTTTTCCTCAGTGGAATATGTAGTTGCAACACCCACACGGATAACACATGTAAGTTAACTACTTTGTAACAACGATAGTTTTATTCTGTAATCAAGTATAATTCTGGTGCTAAGTATCATCGTCTATACGGAAAATAGACCTTTGATTGATAATTAGCATCTTATCTGATAGACTTTTGGATTATACCATCACTTCACTGCTAATTGTCTGTAGCATTCGACATTAATTGTTAACAGTTCATAACAAAAGAAAATATATATACATGTTATGTGTTATACTGCAATGATGTATACGGCTATGATTACCGCAGACGTTCACACTTATCATTGCAGATAACATAACGCGGTCGTAATCTGCATTATGCAGGACCATTCCAATTATTCAATCTGTCTTTAATATTAAGAAGAAATCGATCAGATATATTGGCATTGATCTTGAATATTATATTGATATATATGTAAACACATACATATGAGCCGTCCCGCGAGAAAACCAAAATTATGGACTATGCGTAAAGTATCGACCCGGATCAGCCTAAGCATGCCGCACAGACTTACCCGGATAGACACCCTTCGCCTCCTATAGATTTTCTGTTTCAGGAATCACTAATCAATACCTCAATCCTCCCTGAGACGGAATGTGTCAGCCCAGATCAATCCGGCTCGATACATTACGCAGAGGCCATACTGGTGGTTTTCTCGCGGGACGGCTCATATCATGTTGCGCTTTCTTTAATTGAATGAATTACCGTGATTTGATTCTCTTTTATTGTAGTTTGTCTCTACCTCAAGATATAGCCAACAGCATGATGACTGGAATTTATTTCACATTAATCATTCTTTTCCTTACCGAGATAGGTAAACAATATAACTTTTAATTCATCAATTATTTCTTGCTTATTTAGCGTTTATTGAAATTGCGAAAAAAGTATGACATGAAGCCGTTTTTTTGTCTTTACCTACATGTTAATCACGTCTGCAATCATTAAATGCTACACCGACAGACTGCAGCCGTATCGTAAATCAATGTAGTACAATAACTATTTATTTTGTCATTTGAAGATTACAAGACATATGTTCTTGTTATACACCACGCAACTACATAAGAGCCGCCTCGCGAGAAAACCAAGAATATGGCCTCTGCGTAATGTATCGATCCAGATCAGCCTATGCAGTCCGCGCAGACTTATCTGGGCCGACACATTCCGTCTCAGGGGAATAGAGGTATAGAGTAATGATTCATGAAACAGAAAATCCACAGGAGGCGAAAAGTGTCTATCCGGTAAGCCTGCGCGGTATGCCTATGCTGATCCGGGTCGATACTTTTCGCAGAGTCCATAATGTTGGTTTTCTCGCGGGACGGCTCATAAGATAATGTCCGACACATTCCGTCTAAGAGGGATAGAGGTATAGAGTAATGATTCATGAAACCGAAAATCTACAGGAGGCGAACAGTGTATATCCGGGTAAGCCTGCGCGGCATGCTGATCCGGGTCGATACTTTACGCAGAGTCCACAATGTTTTTTTCTCGCGGGACGGTTCATAAGATAAATGTCTAAATGTATTTGAATCTCAGTTTCAGTTCAAGGTTCGTGTGTTAATTGTAAGACCTGCCAAGTTGATACGTGCTACACATGCAGTCCAGGTTATTTTCTTACAGACGATGGATGTGTTTTCTGTCAACCAAACTGTGATAACTGTTATGATACCACCAGATGTGACCAGTGTGATATTGGATTCTGGTTAGTTACAAACCCAGGGTCGTGTTCTGCGTGTGCAGCAGAATGTCATTCCTGTAATAGTTATACTGACTGTAGAGTGTGCACCTATGGATATCATAATCACAATGGACAATGTAAGAGATGCCCAAACACATGTTTAGACTGTTCTTCGGAAGGACAATGTAGTTCTTGTGTCAATCGACATTGGGGATCTGACTGCTCAGAAACTTGTCCTTATACATGTAAAACAAACAGATGCAGTTTCCAATTTGGACATTGTGAAGAATGCCATGTCGGATGGTGGGGACCTACGTGCCAGTATTCATGTTCACCTAACTGTTTAAACAACATTTGTTCTCAGAGTGGATCATGTACAGATAGCTGTAACACCGGTTTTTACGGACATGCGTGTGATTTAAAATGTAACGAAACGACAGGCGTATGCGGGGATTGTAATCCAGGTTTTTATGGTGATCAATGCAGGCATCTTTGCAGTGTCGGGTGTGTATCAGACGAAAATGATGTCAGAGCATGTACTAAAACAGAGGGAACATGTCATGGAGGTTGCATAGAAGGATATGTAGGAGCAACATGTATCAAAGGTATTTATACTCTTATAAAAGTTTTTATTCCAAAATATCGAGGACTAAAGCTTTATAAATCATAATGTGAGCCATCCCGCGAGAAAACCAACAATGTGGACTCTGCGTAAAGTATCGATCTTGATCAGCCTAAGCATACCGCGCCGACTAATCCGGGCAAACACAAGTCGCCTCCTGTGGATTTTCTGTATCAGGAATCATTACTCGATACCAGTATCCTCCTAAGACGGAATGTGTCGGCCCATATTAGCCTGCGCGGATCTCGGTCGATACATTCCCGCATAGTTCATACATTTGTTTTTTTAGAGGGACGGCTCTTATTTAAATCTACATATCAATTTACATTCAGACTACAAGTGCATCAAAAGGTTCACAGTAAATAGGTTAGAGTTATATCCCTTTAATCAAAGTCAGAAACATGTATCCGTCGCAATTATACGAAAACGTTCGCGTCGAACCGACGTAATTCTCTACAGAACAATGTGTAGTTAAGTGTTTCAAAGTAGCCTTGATGGTGTAATAAGAAGCTAACATTTAAAGGATTTGATTTCATCATTCTGTGAATTTATATTAGAATCATCTTATGATTCCTAATGCACTTTTGCCGAGCCCCGTTAGCTCAGTCGGTGGCGACGCGGGCTGTCAGTTCGAATCCCGGCTCTGCCAACTTTCTTTCCGACGATTGACAAAAGTCAATGAAACATGCGTCATTCGTCCTCCACCAATGGACTAAGTCTATGTGGAAAAACAGCCAGTTGCTTGGGAAGATTGTTGTGTGGAGTACTGGTGTGAGAAAACCAGGAAATGCATGAGTAGGTGAACTGGCCGCCGTGATATAACTGAGTAATTGTTAAAAACGGCGTTAAACCCCAATCAATCCATAACCTTTGTGCAGAACGGGAAATGATGCAGACTTCTTTTGTCCGGTGAAAATACACATCCCAATTACAAATGTAAAAATCAATAATATAAAGTAAATTCAAATCTCAGTACAAATGGTTAGTGTTCTTTCAAGATTAAACATAGCTAATGTATTCTCTAATTTATTCTCATCTGCATGCTTAAACCTGCCAGTTCACAATAATCAAAACATCACATCTATTTGTGCGATCAAAAAGAATCGACAATGTATATGGCATCAAGCCCAGTTAGACATAATGCTTCTACACATTACACATATAGTAACGACTGAACATTGTAAGCAGATTTATTTATTATGTTGCATGATGCAACTGCATTGATCGGTCAATATTCAAAATATTTCGATTCCTATTTGTATTTGTATTTTAGCCGAGAAAAGTCCAGGTATCAAGGAAGATTCAAACACACCAGCAATCGCCGCAGCTGGAGGCGGCGGGGCTTTCCTCTTGATTATCATCGTTATCGTTGTTGTTTGTATTATGAAGTAAGTAAAGTATATTATCTATTGTTTGATATTTACGCCGCTTTCAACAATGTTTCAGTTATATCACGGCGTTTATCACGGCGTTTATCACGGCGTTTATCACGGCGTTTATCACGGCGTTTATCACGGCGTTTATCACGGCGTTTATCACGGCGTTTCCGGGGTAAGTTACCAGTACTACTGGTCCATTTATCCTGACACCAGTTATATCACGGCGTTTCCTGGGTAAGTTACCAGTACTACTGGTCCATTTATCCTGACACCAGTTATATCACGGCGTTTCCTGGGTAAGTTACCAGTACTACTGGTCCATTTATCCTATCACAAGATTAAGTCGTTATACAAACCTCGCCACTCTGAGCGCCAATGAGGGCAGCTATAACTACCAAGTCTTTGGTATGACCCGGCCAGGGATCGAACCCGCGTCCTACCGCACCGAGGCGGACGCGCTTTCACTACACCATCGAGGAGATCGAAATAAATACATTATCAAAGGGCTATATTTTATGAATATTATTTAAATAAAACTGTAGATGCAAACGTTTGTATTATGATAAATATTTAACTTAAACTAGTCCTGGAAATTTACTTATGGTATATTTGATGTACAGTATATGTAGAGTAATTGTGAAGATTAAAGTTGTGGGACAAAGGCAACATGTTCATAATGAGTATGCTGTTCGTTTCCGGAAATGCTCTTATGATATTGGGAACATATTATAGAAGAACGCACGGGGTATGTAGATGTTTTAAGGGCCATTGGATTTAAAAAGAACTTGGAGCACTAACATTTAATATCAGAAGGACGAAAGTATATCTCTGAGTACATGCATAGATGATAGATGATAAATGTCCTTAACCCTTTCCCTCATATGACTATTCCGCAGCAGACAACTTTGAACATATTTTGTCAAAAAGTGGAAAATCTCTATAATTGAATGGATAACCTATGACTAAAAGTAGAAAACATTGTGGCAAAAGGAGAAGTTGCTCGTTTTGAGCAATTTCTTCTTTTGTCACTATATTTTCAAAAGTCCGTCTGCTACAGAGGAGTCAGAAACCGTCTATATGAGGGAAAGGGTTAATGTCTCATCCATAGAAGATACGTTGAATTACAATGACTAATCAATATGCGTTGATTCGAACTTCTTTTAACAATCGTTAACACCAAGTATGAAGTTACTTTGAATATATACTACTCGTTATTCAAAGGAGAAGATCTGCTGCAAAGGAATCTCCATCTGAACAGAACTGCACTACGATGAAAGGTGACAATGCTGGAGACGGTAATAATATTTTAAATAGATATGGAGTAGCATTTCTTTTTGCGTTTTTTTTTTTTTTTTTTTTCGAAATTATACTTTTCTCATGAATGTTAAATTTCCTTTTTTATTAAGATAATTCATTTCTGATGGGAGGACATCAACATGGATATGTCGGTGACGCTCTTCGTAATAATGTTCTGAATTGACGGAATCGGATCCGGTTATCATTATTAATACGATGCCCCTACCAGAAAAGGAGACACCCGGTTAATGTCTTCAGAAGTATGATAATTGTGGCGCATGTGTATCGTATAGTATACAATTATGGACTTTTCAGCTGTGCGATATGATGTGGTATGCACCAGAAAAAATAATATTTAAGTTTTTCTGGTGCAGATCACATCATATCGCACAGCTGAAAAGTCCATAACTGTTTTATTATATAAACTATAAATAAAATCACCCAGATAAAATTACGAGTTTATATAGTATTAACTTTTATTCATTTTACAATTTATAATTGATAAACAACGGTAAACAAAAAATAATAATATCACAACATCTGTATTTGAGTGAAGTAAAAATAAATATGTAAATAATTAATGAAGAACTCGGTCTGGTTCAAATTTTAAGAGAAAATAACTATAGATGGGGTATCACAATGTATCAAATCTTCAGTCAAATAAAGTAGATAAATATTGTTTTCACTCATGTTTTATGCAATAACATAAGTTTCTCTATTTAATCACACTATTTGTCTCAAATTTCCCATAACACAATTTGTAAATAGTCGGCCATCTTGTTAACAACGCTACATTCGGAACCCTCAGTTATCACCGTCATATTCAATCGACAGCTGGAATTTCGAACGACTATTTTTAGTACTTGCGCGTGCTCATGAATCGCTATATTTAGAAACTGTTCAATATCGTAATTTTATGAACAGTTTTCCAAAAAACTGTTCAATATTATAGGTTATTGACCCTGTACTGTGAAATCATCGTTGGACCGAGTTCTTTGGTTGACGTTGCCGAGCTTGCGAGGCTACGTTCGCCAAAGAACGAGGTCCAACGATGATTTCACAGTACAGGGTCAATAACCTTTTTATTGCATACTTTCATATTGTAAACTATTTGATTTACGTTGTGGAGGTTTTTTTTATTATCTAGAATTGATAAATCTGCTTCCGAATTGGAAACAAACTGTTTGTTTACATAAGTAGTAATTTTTGTGCAAATGCCGTTTGAATTATAACGGTGACGTAATTTTTTTAAATGACGTCATGCACGTGCATAACCAACATTTTAGACGCGCGTTTTAGCCTGTTTTCATGTCAAAAACGTACTGTTAGCATGAGACAGTAAGAAATTGTCCATGATCAATATATTAGAATTTAACATTACAAGGTCCTGTGAGGTTTAACAATGATTTTTGGCTCAGCTATGTTTGTTTACATAACAAAAGTAGTCCCTAGCATGTTAATTATGCAGAATTTTCGCACGTCCTTATCTACGGTCATGATCACTCCTTGACAGCGGTCATGATCGAAAAATCATGACCACTTTCTTCAATGCAAAGTGAACGGGACAATATGAAAGTATGCAATAACAAATAGTATTTTGTTCAATGAGTGGTCATTTTGACCAATTTAGAAATAGTTTATTTATAGTTCATATAATTATTTACATACGTTTATCACAAGACAATGCTTATATCCGATGTAATATAGCCATTACGCATTTCTTTATATACAACATGTGTAATATAACATGACCTAATACTAGGAAAATGACGTCACGTCAGCGTTTTGACGTCATACGTTAGTGACTTCGGCGCCAAAACCCGTAAATTTCATCTAGAAATATTGTAAACGTTTGGTACATTATTATCGAAATACGCCTCATAAGTCACTTTATGTGATAGATATAATATCTCATGAGTGTTATTTATTATTACTTTTAATAAACTAAGCTGAATATGACCTCGGCATAATTAGTTGTGGCATTGTTATACGGAATAAATGCCGAAATTCAGAACAATTGTAAACAATATACTGTCATTTAAAGTGATGTGAGTCGGCTATTTATGTAACTAGTTACATATTATATTCATGTCACTGATTTATGTCACTCCTGGAGTGCAAGTTATGTGATAAATAACAGTATTAGCCACGTGGATTTGGTATGGGTAAGTCGTGGCCATCCTTCATCATACCTTACAATGAATATGTTATTAGTAGTATATAGAAATGTGTTAGTAAATGTGAATTGTTTAATGCGCATTGATGTTATAGACATACAATTTCTAAGGTTTTACATATGGACTTTAAAGCCGTTTTCAACATAATTATGATCTCTTGGTAAACAAATGTTTTCACAATCTTACACTGATTACGATTACAAGAAGTATGATTCATGTTGAAATGACCGCTCAATGTGTTACACGTGTGTAACATATTATTTTTTTATTTTGAGGACGGGAGTGGGGGGGGGGGGGGGGGGGGGGGGGGGGGGTGAGTTCTACGTTCTTAAAGTGTTTTCAAGGAGTATTATGTTGAGATAACCGATCAATCATCATGGATTGTAACAACCAACAATGGCTATTAGTCGATCACCCGAATTTGAATCAATCTATTTCAATACATTGCAATTTTACAGTGGCCACAAACATTGAAAGTCAAGGCTGTTATACAGTATCAAACGAACGAAACTCTATGGCAGACATAAGCAGCGATGACTACAATAGTGTTGGTGACCTAAAATCAGCACATAATCGAAACTCGACCGCCGTAGACATAGGCAGCGACGACTGCAAAACTGTTCGTGATCGAATATCAGCATATAATCGAAAGGCTACCAGGGAAGACACAGGCAGCAACGACTACACAACTGTTGGTATTCTAAAATCAGCAAATAATCGAAACGCTACCAGGGCAGACATAGGTAGCGACGATTGCAAAACTGTTAGTATTCTAAAATCAGCAAATAATCGAAACGCTACCAAGGCAGACATAGGCAGCGACGATTGCAAAACTGTTGGTATTCTAAAATCAGCAAATAATCGAAACGCTACCAGGGCAGACATAGGCAGCGACGATTACAAAACGGTTGATGTTTTAAAATCAGCAAATACTCGAAACGCTACCAGGGCAGACATAGGCAGCGACGATTACAAAACGGTTGATGTTTTAAAATCAGCAAATACTCGAAACGCTACCAAGGCAGACATAGGGAGCGACGATTACAAAACTGTTGGTGATCTAAAATCAGCAAATAATCGAAACGCTACCAGGGCAGACATAGGCAGCGACGATTACAAAACGGTTGATGTTTTAAAATCAGCAAATACTCGAAACGCTACCAAGGCAGACATAGGGAGCGACGATTACAAAACTGTTGGTGATCTAAAATCAGCAAATAATCGAAACCCGACCGCGGTAGACATAGGCAACGAGTACTACGAAACTGTTGGTGATCTAAAATCCACAAATAATCTAAACGCTACCAGGGCAGACATAGGCAGCGACGAATACAAAACTATTGGTGATCTAAAATCAGCTAATACTCGAAACGCTACCAAGGCAGACATAGGCAGCGACGATTACAAAACTGTTGGTGATCTAAAATCAGCAAATAATCGAAACCCGACCGCGGTAGACATAGGCAACGAGTACTACGAAACTGTTGGTGATCTAAAATCAGCACATACTCGAAACTCGACCACGGAAGATCATTATGAGCTTGTAGATAACCGGAACTCCACCCTGAAAGGTAAAACGAATGATGACAATTATTATTATTTGGTAGATGATTCAAAACTAGCCATGGTTTTCATAATGCTACGGCCGACGAGAGTAATACACAGCTGGACATAGTACAGGTCATTTAGCTTAACCACGTCCTCGTCATTCTAACGTTTACTCAATTAGCGCCGAGTTTCCAAAACTAGACTATTCCATGTTCAGAATTAGTCGAAACAATTTATCATGTCACAAGATTTATGGAATAACTTGATAACTAATAAGCAAACAATACTTACTTAAAGGTGAGACATTCCGTTGCAGTTGTTTGCACAAACATAAATATTGCCAGTGGCACTAAAAGAGTAACTATCATCTCTCGTTACACTCAAGTCATACTTTGCTTAACTCGTTTGATTGTTAGGTCCCTTTCTACTAAATACATATGTTGATTGATGTTGTTACAATCCTGGTGAATCCGAGGATCAAATGAGAATATTAAGTGCTCTCCCATGGCATACTTTGTGCAGAGGTAGAGCTTCGGCCTTTCTTACAAAGGGTGTCCACGGTTCGAATCCCGTGATGAGCGGAGACCTGACTTTGAGAACTTTCCACACACACGGCGCGAGTACTAGTTAAGTCCTCAGGAAGCAGACATCGAGCGTGATTTATATAAGCTGACAGCTTGTTTCGCAATCGATGTAAAATAAATAGGTTAAAGATAGTGCTCGCCCTGTAATCCTTAGGTCCTGTACTACGTTATTATTTGCACTTCATAACGTACGTAAGCAAGTTTTCAAGCAAATATAATTTCCATCAATACATTTGGTTACACCCTGGTTTTACACAAGGACTCAATGCAAAGTTTTCAATGTAATATTTCTATATATTATAGATATACTTTATTCTTATTGTAACAATCGAGAAACAATATCAACCGTGGCCAAGTGGTTAGCATCGGTGATTTGGCACCGGGTGGCGTCCATAATTCAATCCCCTTTCACGGCGATCATGGTCGAGTCCCTTCACATTTCCTAGCCTAGTACTTACGTATATAATTGGGTAAATTGTAGCTGTGATAAAACGAAACTGATGTTTGGAATCGGCGTTAAACTAATAATCCTGATGAATTAGACAATCAAATGAGAAACTTTTCTTGTATTTAGTTATCTCCCTTTAATTATGTTGTCCTTTTCTATTTGCCTATATTTTATCCCTACACCGCATGATATACTTTGGTCAAGTGTTCATTCAAACACAATATCCACTAACGAGCCATTTGGCTTTTGGCTACACGAATAAAGACATCGTCTTTAATAAAGTTACTCGGCTTTGACCACATATATAAATATATATTGCCGTTGTTGTTATAATAACACTCTTGATGAATCGAAGAGTCAAATTATTCTTATTTCTCTCTTTTTACCTATTACGTCTGTTTCTAATGACTCAATTTCTTTTTACTGCAAAACAAATTTTAGTAATTCATAAATTAAACACAATTTCAAGCGAAACATGTTGTAACACTCCTTTAAATATAAGGATTGAAACCAAAGTTTCCATTTAGTTGGTTTCATCGGACAAAATAAATATGAAGTAGCGAAAAGTGTTTGATATTAGCGGATAAAACGTTTAATATAGTATATAATTTGAATATTATATCGATGGAAATTTATGTTATTTCTCGACACAGAAGTTATATGTGTTTCTATGCACGTTCGTGAAGCGAATAAGCATCTTGACATAAGGGGTGACCTGATAAACATGACGTCATCCGGGCGATTAATAATATCCAATGGGAATGATGTCTCTTAAGTCTCATTTCGACTTATCAATAATATTTTGACGTATACATTAATAATATCCAACGAGAATGATGTCTCTTAAGTCTCATTTCGACTTATCAATACTATTTTGACGTATACATTAATAATATCCAACGAGAATGATGTCTCTTAAGTCTCATTTCGACTTATCAATACTATTTTGACGTATACATTAATAATATCCAACGAGAATGATGTCTCTTAAGTCTCATTTCGACTTATCAATACTATTTTGACGTATACATTAATAATATCCAACGAGAATGATGTCTCTTAAGTCTCATTTCGACTTATCAATACTATTTTGACGTATACATTAATAATATCCAACGAGAATGATGTCTCTTAAGTCTCATTTCGACTTATCAATACTATTTTGACGTATACATTAATAATATCCAACGAGAATGATGTCTCTTAAGTCTCATTTCGACTTATCAATAATATTTTGACGTATACATGTTAACCAAAATCAATCAAACTTTTTATTTCCTTTTACAGAGGCTGTACCTACGATGTCGAAAATAAAACAAAAAATCATATCGAAGTTTCATACAAAAAAATAACAACAACAACGACTTCAACATTAACAACAACAACAACAACAACAACTTTATCGCAAACAAAAAAAACTACAACAATGCCACATTTGAATCACTGGATGAGAGTCTGGCTCATGGTGTTTGATTTATAACATGTATACTGATAATTTTGACGTTATCCTGAAAACTTTTGTTGGAAGGTTTGTAAATTCTAGACCTTTTTATAATATTTTGTTTTCCAACAATGTTTTTCAAAACTCGTCTTCTGAAGAGGTCGTCTGTTTCATTAATAGGTCAAGGTTAAAATGTGTTAATAAGTCATGACGAGGTTGTCTGTTTCACGGAACGTGTTAAGTCATTCCCATGTATTAATAAGTCATTCCCATGTATTAATAAGTCATTTCCATGTATTAATACGTCATGAAGAGGTCGTCTGTTTCACGGAACGTGTTAATGCGTTCCCATATATTAATAAGTCATTCCCATGTATTAATAAGTCATTCACATGTATTAATAAGTCATTCCAATGTATTAATAAGTAATTTCCATGTATTAATAAGTCATTCCCATGTATTAATAAGTCATGAAGAGGTCGTCTGTTTCACGGAACGTGTTAAGGCGTTCCTATGTATTAATAAGTCATTACCATGTATTAATAAGTCATTCCCATGTATTAATAAGTCATTCACATGTATTAATAAGTCATTTCCATGTATTAATACGTCATGAAGAGGTCGTCTGTTTCACGGAACGTGTTAATGCGTTCCCATATATTAATAAGTCATTCCCATGTATTAATAAGTCATTCACATGTATTAATAAGTCATTCCAATGTATTAATAAGTAATTTCCATGTATTAATAAGTCATTCCCATGTATTAATAAGTCATGAAGAGGTCGTCTGTTTCACGGAACGTGTTAAGGCGTTCCTATGTATTAATAAGTCATTACCATGTATTAATAAGTCATTCCCATGTATTAATAAGTCATGAAGAAGTCATCTGTTTCACGGAACGTGTTAAGGCGTTCCTATGTATTAATAAGTCATTCCCATGTATTAATAAGTCATTCCCATGTATTAATAAGTCATGAAGAGGTCATCTGTTTCACGGAACGTGTTAAGGCGTTCCTATGTATTAATAAGTCATTCCCATGTATTATTAAGTCATTCCCATGTATTAATAAGTCATGAAGAGGTCATCTGTTTCACGGAACGTGTTAAGGCGTTCCCATGTATTAATAAGTCTTTCACATGTATTAATAAGTCATAAGTCATTCCATGTATTAATAAGTCATAAGGAGGTCATCTGTTTCACGGGACGTGTTAAGACGCTCCCATGTACTAATGAGTCATTCCCATGTATTAATAAGTCATGAAGAGGTCGTCTGTTTGTCGGAACGTGTTAATGCAGTCCATGTATTAATAAGTAATTTATATTTATTAATAAGTCATGAAGAGGTCGTCTGTCTCACGGAACGTGTTAAGGCGGTCCATGTATTAATAAGTCATTCCCATGTATTAATAAGTCATTCCCATGTATTAATAAGTCATTCACATGTATTAATAAGTCATTCCCATGTTTTAATAAGTCATGAAGAGGTCGTCTGTTTCACGGAACGTGTTAAGGCGTTCTCATGTATTAATAAGTCATTCGCATGTATTAATAAGTCATTCACATGTATTAATAAGTCATGGTCGCATGTATTAATAAGTCATTCCCATGTTTTAATAAGTCATGAAGAGGTCGTCTGTTTCACCGAACGTGTTAAGACGGTCCTATTTATTAATAAGTCATTCCCAATTTTTAATAAGTCATTCACATGTATTAATGAGTCATTCCAATGTCTTACTATGTTATGAAGAGGTCGTCTGCTTCACGGAACGAGCTAAGGGGGTCAAGTATTAATATGTCATGAAAACGTCATATGTTTCACGTAACGTGTTGAAGACGGTCCCATGCATTAATAAGTCATTCCCATGTATGAATAAGTCATTCCCATGTATTAATAAGTCATTCCCATGTATTAATAAGTCATTCCTATGTATAAATAAGTAATTCCCATGTATAGTCATTCCCATGTATTAATAAGTCATTCCCATGTATAGTCATTCCCATGTATTAATAAGTCATTCCCATGTATAGTCATTCCCATGTTTTAATAAGTCATGAAGAGGTCGTCTGTTTCACGGAACGTGTTATGGCGGTCCCATGTATTAATAAGTCATTCACATGTATTAATAAGTCATTCACATGTATTAATAAGTCAAGGTTAAAATGTAGATTGAAAAATAGTTAAGAAAAATAAATATATTAATTGTATGTATGAATTAAATAAATGTTTAATAATAAAACAAATACAGCTAACAACAACAATTACTACTACTATTACTTCTTCTACAGCTCCTACTACTAGTACTACCACTACTATCACTAAAACTATCAACACCTACTACTAGTACTACCACTACAATCACTAAAACTATCAACACCTACTACTAGTACTACCAATACTATCACTAAAACTATCAACACTTACTACTAGTACTACCACTACTATCACTAAAACTATCAACACCTACTACTAGTACTACCACTACTATCACTAAAACTATCAACACCTACTACTAGTACTACCACTACTATCACTAAAACTATCAACACCTACTACTAGTACTACCACTACTATCACTAAAACTATCAACACCTACTACTAGTACTACCACTACTATCACTAAAACTATCAACACCTACTACTAGTACTACCAATAATATCACTAAAACTATCAACACCTACTACTAGTACTACCACTACTATCACTAAAACTATCAACACCTACTACTAGTACTACCACTACTATCACTAAAACTATCAACACCTACTACTAGTACTACCACTACTATCACTAAAACTATCAACACCTACTACTAGTACTACCACTACTATCACTAAAACTATCAACACCTACTACTAGTACTACCAATAATATCACTAAAACTATCAACACCTACTACTAGTACTACCACTACTATCACTAAAACTATCAACACATACTACTAGTACTACCACTACTATCACTAAAACTATCAACACCTACTACTAGTACTACCAATACTATCACTAAAACTATCAACACCTACTACTAGTACTACCACTACTATCACTAAAACTATCGACACCTACTACTAGTACTACCACTACTATCACTAAAACTATCAACACCTACTACTAGTACTTCCACTACTATCACTAAAACTATCAACACCTACTACTAGTACTACCACTACTATCACTAAAACTATCAACACCTACTACTAGTACTACCAATACTATCACTAAAACTATCAACACCTACTACTAGTACTACCACTACTATCACTAAAACTATCAACACCTACTACTAGTACTACCAATACTATCACTAAAACTATCAACACCTACTACTAGTACTACCAATACTATCACTAAAACTATCAACACCTACTACTAGTACTTCCACTACTATCACTAAAACTATCAACACCTACTACTAGTACTACCACTACTATCACTAAAACTATCAACACCTACTACTAGTACTTCCACTACTATCACTAAAACTATCAACACCTACTACTAGTACTTCCACTACTATCACTAAAACTATCAACACCTACTACTAGTACTACCACTACTATCACTAAAACTATCAACACCTACTACTAGTACTTCCACTACTATCACTAAAACTATCAACACCTACTACTAGTACTACCACTACTATCACTAAAACTATCAACACCTACTACTAGTACTACCAATACTATCACTAAAACTATCAACACCTACTACTAGTACTACCACTACTATCACTAAAACTATCAACACCTACTACTAGTACTACCAATACTATCACTAAAACTATCAACACCTACTACTAGTACTACCAATACTATCACTAAAACTATCAACACCTACTACTAGTACTACCACTACTATCACTAAAACTATCAACACCTACTACTAGTACTACCACTACTATCACTAAAACTATCAACACCTACTACTAGTACTACCAATACTATCACTAAAACTATCAACACCTACTACTAGTACTACCACTACTATCACTAAAACTATCAACACCTACTACTAGTACTACCACTACTATCACTAAAACTATCAACACCTACTACTAGTACTACCACTACTATCACTAAAACTATCAACACCTACTACTAGTACTACCAATACTATCACTAAAACTATCAACACCTACTACTAGTACTACCACTACTATCACTAAAACTATCAACACCTACTACTAGTACTACCACTACTATCACTAAAACTATCAACACCTACTACTAGTACTACCACTACTATCACTAAAACTATCAACACCTACTACTAGTACTACCACTACTATCACTAAAGCTATCAACACCTACTACTAGTACTACCACTACTATCACTAAAACTATCAACACCTACTACTAGTACTACCACTACTATCACTAAAACTATCAACACCTACTACTAGTACTACCACTACTATCACTAAAACTATCAACACCTACTACTAGTACTACCAATACTATCACTAAAACTATCAACACCTACTACTAGTACTACCACTACTATCACTAAAACTATCAACACCTACTACTAGTACTACCACTACTATCACTAAAACTATCAACACCTACTACTAGTACTACCAATACTATCACTAAAACTATCAACACCTACTACTACCAATACTATCACTAAAACTATCAACACCTACTACTAGTACTACCAATACTATCACTAAAACTATCAACACCTACTACTAGTACTACCAATACTATCACTAAAACTATCAACACCTACTACTAGTACTACCACTACTATCACTAAAACTATCAACACCTACTACTAGTACTACCAATACTATCACTAAAACTATCAACACCTACTACTAGTACTTCCACTACTATCACTAAAACTATCAACACCTACTACTAGTACTACCACTACTATCAGCAAAACTATCAACACATACTACTAGTACTACCACTACTATCACTAAAACTATCAACACCTACTACTAGTACTACCACTACTATCACTAAAACTATCAACACCTACTACTAGTACTACCAATACTATCACTAAAACTATCAACACCTACTACTAGTACTACCACTACTATCACTAAAACTATCAACACCTACTACTAGTACTACCACTACTATCACTAAAGCTATCAACACCTACTACTAGTACTACCACTACTATCACTAAAACTATCAACACCTACTACTAGTACTACCACTACTATCACTTAAACTATCAACACCTACTACTAGTACTACCACTACTATCACTAAAACTATCAACACCTACTACTAGTACTACCACTACTATCACTAAAACTATCAACACCTACTACTAGTACTACCACTACTATCACTAAAGCTATCAACACCTACTACTAGTACTACCACTACTATCACTAAAGCTATCAACACCTACTACTAGTACTACCACTACTATCACTAAAACTATCAACACCCTACTACTAGTACTACCACTACTATCACTAAAACTATCAACACCTACTACTAGTACTACCACTACTATCACTAAAACTATCGACACCTACTACTAGTACTACCAATACTATCACTAAAACTATCAACACCTACTACTAGTACTACCACTACTATCACTAAAACTATCAACACCTACTACTAGTACTACCACTACTATCACTAAAACTATCAACACCTACTACTAGTACTACCACTACTATCACTAAAATTATCAACACCTACTACTAGTACTACCACTACTATCACTAAAACTATCAACACCTACTACTAGTACTACCACTACTATCACTAAAACTATCAACACCTACTACTAGTACTACCACTACTATCACTAAAATTATCAACACCTACTACTAGTACTACCACTACTATCACTAAAACTATCAACACCTACTACTAGTACTACCAATACTATCACTAAAACTATCAACACCTACTACTAGTACTACCACTACTATCACTAAAACTATCAACACCTACTACTAGTACTACCACTACTATCACTAAAACTATCAACACCTACTACTAGTACTACCAATACTATCACTAAAACTATCAACACCTACTACTACCAATACTATCACTAAAACTATCAACACCTACTACTAGTACTACCAATACTATCACTAAAACTATCAACACCTACTACTAGTACTACCACTACTATCACTAAAACTATCAACACCTACTACTAGTACTACCAATACTATCACTAAAACTATCAACACCTACTACTAGTACTTCCACTACTATCACTAAAACTATCAACACCTACTACTAGTACTACCACTACTATCACTAAAACTATCAACACATACTACTAGTACTACCACTACTATCACTAAAACTATCAACACCTACTACTAGTACTACCACTACTATCACTAAAACTATCAACACCTACTACTAGTACTACCAATACTATCACTAAAACTATCAACACCTACTACTAGTACTACCACTACTATCACTAAAACTATCAACACCTACTACTAGTACTACCACTACTATCACTAAAACTATCAACACCTACTACTAGTACTTCCACTACTATCACTAAAACTATCAACACCTACTACTAGTACTACCACTACTATCACTAAAACTATCAACACCTACTACTAGTACTACCAATACTATCACTAAAACTATCAACACCTACTACTAGTACTACCAATACTATCACTAAAACTATCAACACCTACTACTAGTACTACCAATACTATCACTAAAACTATCAACACCTACTACTAGTACTACCAATACTATCACTAAAACTATCAACACCTACTACTAGTACTACCACTACTATCACTAAAACTATCAACACCTACTACTAGTACTACCACTACTATCACTAAAACTATCAACACCTACTACTAGTACTACCAATACTATCACTAAAACTATCAACACCTACTACTAGTACTACCACTACTATCACTAAAACTATCAACACCTACTACTAGTACTACCAATACTATCACTAAAACTATCAACACCTACTACTAGTACTACCACTACTATCACTAAAACTATCAACACCTACTACTAGTACTACCACTACTATCACTAAAACTATCAACACCTACTACTAGTACTACCACTACTATCACTAAAACTATCAACACCTACTACTAGTACTACCACTACTATCACTAAAGCTATCAACACCTACTACTAGTACTACCACTACTATCACTAAAACTATCAACACCTACTACTAGTACTACCACTACTATCACTAAAACTATCAACACCTACTACTAGTACTACCACTACTATCACTAAAACTATCAACACCTACTACTAGTACTACCACTACTATCACTAACTATCAACACCTACTACTAGTACTACCACTACTATCACTAAAGCTATCAACACCTACTACTAGTACTACCACTACTATCACTAAAACTATCAACACCTACTACTAGTACTACCACTACTATCACTAAAACTATCAACACCTACTACTAGTACTACCACTACTATCACTAAAGCTATCAACACCTACTACTAGTACTACCACTACTATCACTAAAACTATCAACACCTACTACTAGTACTACCACTACTATCACTAAAACTATCAACACCTACTACTAGTACTACCACTACTATCACTAAAACTATCAACACCTACTACTAGTACTACCAATACTATCACTAAAACTATCAACACCTACTACTAGTACTACCACTACTATCACTAAAATTATCAACACCTACTACTAGTACTACCACTACTATCACTAAAATTATCAACACCTACTACTAGTACTACCACTACTATCACTAAAACTATCAACACCTACTACTAGTACTACCACTACTATCACTAACACTATCAACACCTACTACTAGTACTACCACTACTATCACTAAAACTATCAACACCTACTACTAGTACTACCACTACTATCACTAAAACTATCAACACCTACTACTAGTACTACCACTACTATCACTAAAACTATCAACACCTACTACTAGTACTACCACTACTATCACTAAAACTATCAACACCTACTACTAGTACTACCACTACTATCACTAAAGCTATCAACACCTACTACTAGTACTACCACTACTATCACTAAAGCTATCAACACCTACTACTAGTACTACCACTACTATCACTAAAACTATCAACACCTACTACTAGTACTACCACTACTATCACTAAAACTATCAACACCTACTACTAGTACTACCACTACTATCACTAAAACTATCAACACCTACTACTAGTACTACCACTACTATCACTAAAACTATCAACACCTACTACTAGTACTACCACTACTATCACTAAAGCTATCAACACCTACTACTAGTACTACCACTACTATCACTAAAGCTATCAACACCTACTACTAGTACTACCACTACTATCACTAAAGCTATCAACACCTACTGCAGCAGACACAATTAATCAAACAGAAAACATGTTATTAAAATACGGTTCGTAGTGCTAGTCATTGTTTAAACCTTTTCTTTCATACATTCTTCGAATACTGTAGTTGTGTATAGTCATAAACGCAACAGTGGAGCACGCCAGGACGTGTGCATACAGGAAACAAATGACGGCAATCGGTCAGCAATGTTACTCTTTCTCAGAACATTCGACGTTGCAATTTATATATTTGTTTCTGTCTATCAAGCCATGTGTCATACACCTGAGGGAGCATACTAGTCTCTCTTAATTCTGGAATTTATTGGTGATGTTGCGGCTTAAAGCTCATCAACATTTCTGATTTGTTCTACCTCGATGAAGCCGAGCCCTGGTAGCTCAGTCGGTAGTGTCGAGGCCTGTGAAACAATATATTGTGAGTTCGAATCCCAGCTCGGTCAACGTTTTTTCCGACGTTCGACGAAATACACTGTGACAAGCGTCATTCGTCTTCCACCAATTGGCTACACTTAAGGTGAAAAAACAGCCTGTTGTTTGGAAAGTATGTTATGTGGAGTACTGGTATTGGAAAGCCAGGAAACACATGGGTAGGTGAAATTGCCGCCGTGATGTGACTGAAAAGTTGTGACTTTATAAAAGGGATGACCGCGAATCCATAGGCGTTAGGTCCGGATTTTGCAAATTTTTCCCAGATAGCACAACTGGCGGACGAACCGATAGGAAGCATTTTATCATAAACATATTGGTTTACAAATTTCATACCTAGCAAATCAAAATCTGAAGGGATGATAGAGAGTAATCAAAAGGTTGAGTTTATATCTGTTTTACTTAAAAGTGCCTCTTTACCTAACTTCAAATCAGATCGGCTGCCTGATCAATATTGGAATATGTGACTGTGCAGTGTTTTTCCCCAATGCAATCGTTAATAGGCTGTTTGGGTATGACAAGTGCTAAATCATTTTATGATCACCGTCATTAAACCTACAGGAGATACTTGAAAGGACAGGAATGGTTTAGTACTGAAAGGACCGACAATTCGACCCCGATTGATTTCTTTGATCAGTTTTTCCCTCATGGTATTTGGGTGCTGCTTTTCAATAGATAAGTAAGTTGACTCACGTGCATATCGTGGTCCTGTGTAATTTAATGGAGATCCATTGTGTAGACCTGCCATCAAGAAT